>PVHY01019435.1:0-27423 GCA_004024945.1 Uropsilus gracilis | reverse complement strand
GTTCCTCTTTCTTCGTCTCTGTTCAGGCTGCACCTGACACATCAGATGCCTAACCATTTTCCTACGTGACCCTATCTACCCTTTCGTGGCCCCCCCCAGCACCCCAGCCCTCACCTGCCCATGCGCCCCTAGGTGCCTCTGTCTCTGTGCATCCGAGCCACTATGACCCCGGCTGCTGCTTCGGCCCTTGCAGCTTTGTACTGTTCCGTTGGCATCTCTCTTCTCCATTGAGTTTGTCAGCTGTTCCCATGAGCTGCTCCTGGCCGATGCTCACTGCCCCGGATGCTGGCAGGCTCCTCACTGCAGTCGGCTCCTCACAGTAGCCTCTTGGAATTGCACACACTCCCTTCCTGTGTCCTAGCCCCCAGGCTGAAGGATTTAGAAAGATGACTGCGGGCAGCTTCCTTCCATTCCAGGGGCAGAGCTGCTCCCGCCCAGCTACAGGGCGTTCAGGCCTTGCTCTGGGCCTGAAGCTCTGCTGCCCCGGGACTCACCCCCACTTCTGTCTCCACAGCCACGAGGCAGCACCCTTCCTTTGCTGGAGGGCCCCCAGACGGACGGCGTCACCATCGGGGACAAAGGCGAGTGTGTGATCACGCCCAGCACAGACCTCAAGTTTGACCCTGGTCTCAAAGGGAAGAATAAACTCAACTACTTGAGGAACTACTGGCTTCTGATAGGTAAGCCTTGGTCACCCAGGTGGTGGCGTGCTGCCCCCTAGTGGCAGATGGCCTTGCGGGTGCGCCCCCCCCCCCCCTCCCCCGGCCTCCAGCACAAGGACCCATTCATGTCCAGGTGGTCTTTCAGACCCTGGGAGTTTGTTTTACCCCCGAAGAAAATAAAGGAGGTAAATGTGTCACCAGTTCCGTTCTCAGAAACCCCAGTGCTCAAGAACTAAATAATGTAACTGAGCGCAATTATCCGACACATTGAGCATCTACTAACGGCATTGGCAGTCAGCCCTTACATTGCCCACCTCTCTCTCACACAGTTCCTCAGTCTTTTGATAGACATTGCAAATATCCCAGACCAATCATGGTTCATACGTAGGAGGTTTAAAAACACGAGCGGAAGCTGTAATAAGTACGAGCAGGGCAGTGAGCCTGATGGACACGGTTCTCATCAGAGGCTGCTTCTCTCGCAGGACACCACGAAACCCCGCTGTCTGCGTCCACCAAGATGCTGGAGAGATTCCCCAACAATCTGCCCAAGCATCGGGAAAACGTGATTCCGGCCGACTCGGAGAAGAAGAGCTTTGAGGAAGTGAGTGAGGAGTGACCGTTGGGCGTAGCCTTTGCCTTCAGAGCTTGTTGTCCACTCAGCTGGGCGAGAAACCTGCCAGGGAGTCAGAGGCAAACTGCCTGCTGGGAAGGATGGTGGGGACGGAGGAGGAGCGGCTCATGAAGCGAGGAAGACCCCAGGATGGGGGCTTGGCCTGGGGGGAGAGAGACAGAGGTTGTGGAGGGAAGAGAACAGCGTGGAAAAGGCCTGGGGGTGAGCCTGAGCAGATCCGAGGCTGGCAGGTGGGCAGGAAGCACTTGGCCACAGAAGAACTGTCTTGCTAAGCCCTGAGGCGGTCAGCCGGGTGGAGCTGACATAGAGGAAGTGGGGGGACCTAAGGTATTAGGAAGCCATGAGTGGCCTGTTGGAAATAGCCTCATTTGGCTGCTGTCCATCTGGTCCCAGGCTGCCTGGAGCAGGGGCTGCTGGGTAGCTCTGACCTGGGCAACTGCCTACAGCCTTGGGGCACAGAGAGCCTGCTGGGGGCTAGCAGGAGACAGGTTCATTTGAGGGGAGTTGCATAGAGGGGCTAGTCACACAGCTGTGCGCTGGCCCAGGGGTTCTCTTAGCATCATTTGGCCTGACGTGGAAGGGGAAGGAGTATGAACAGCCCAGACCAGGAAGTGGAGCCTCAGCTGAGGTGTTCAGCGAACCCACAGAAGTAGACCCAGTCCTCCCTCTTATCTGCTGGTGTCCCGTTCAGAAACAGGCCAGAGGGTACTGCTCTGACCATGCAGGGTGGTCTGGGACTAGAGTAGATGGACAGGCTGGAGAGGGGCTCTGCAGAAGGAGCTTGTGGGGCGGGGTGGTGTCCAGCGGTCTTCTGGGCTTGGCCACGGGGGAGGCAACTGGCTGTGGGTGGGGTCATTGGAAGGAAGGTAACCCGCTGATGTAGGAACCACAGTCACCTTGCTTTGAAGAGCAAGGAAGACATGCGGCTTTGTGAGATCCCAGGGCGAGTGTCTGAGTGGCCCCTCATCTCTCTGGAGTGGCCAGGCTGGAGAGAGCCTGGTCGCTGAAGCCGTGATCTCGGGTGCCACTGGGACCCTCAAATCTTGGTCTGACTTTAAACTGCATGTGGTCTCTCCTGCACCCTCAGAAAGTAAAAGCACAGAGATAGTAAGACAAGCCCCTCATTCGAACATCAGGAGATCGTGGACCACGGCTGCTGGTTTCCTATTTAATCCTGTCCTGAACTGAGAGTCTTTTTCAAGTCTGTTAAAATGCTGAGGTGCATTTACGTGGTGACACGACAGCTCTCGTAGACACATTTGAGGAACATAACTAAGTGGGTGCTGACCCTGGTCATGCTCTACGAACGTTCCTTAGTGCTGCTTGGCACGTACCCCTGCCACCATACACTGCCTCCTCCCATGCTACACACATGTACCTGTACATATATGCCTGTGCACAACACCATGGTACATGCATACCTATGCCACACACTGGTACACCATGGGGGTGGAGGCATCTTCAGGGGGCAGAAGGGCACTGCAGGCAGGAGCCTGGGGTGAGAGGTGTCCTCATGGGAGCAAGGAGGCCTGTCCCCATGGGGTCCTGGTCCTGATGTCCTGGAGCAGACTTTTGCCAACACAGCTGGGTCACTGACTGTTTGAAAACGCATCCATGCGTTTTCCTAAATGGTCACTGAAACCCCAGAGATTCCAAGGAACTTGGGGAGAAGCTCCACTTTTATCCGATTTCATTTGGGGCTTCTAAATAGAATCTCTGGACCAGGAGGTTCTGGTGCTTTCCCAAAACATGGAAAAATAGCAGAATGAGTAGATGGTTACATTCTTCGAGACACGCTGGAAGTGGGGTCTCAGAAAGCATGTGGCTGCTGGCCACATGCAGGCACTTGCGTGCACATGCGCATGCCTGTGGGTGCGCTAGAACAGCACCATCTGCGTGGCCGTGGCCACCGGCTTCCTCACTGGACTCTGCTGCGGTCACCTAAGTCTCCTCAGGTGTCACACGCACCACCAGAGGAGCCGCTTCTGCCCCCACCGAGGGATTCTGAAGCCAGATTAGAGCTGAAGGCAGTTCCAAAGGTTGCTCTAAAAATGGCTCTTGCGTGGCAGCAATAGCGTGCACCAGTGCCTGGCCACTCAGGGCCACCTCTTTGGGAAAAGGCACGGCCGCCTCCAGCCGTGCCATCTCCAGCAAGCCGTGAACACCAGCACCTGGTGCAGCATGGTCCCTCCCTCCTGATGCCTCACTTCTCTCAGCTGTTCGGCTCACCCAGGCCTGGCGGGAAATTGCGTAGTGATGTGGTCACTCTCTCCCTGCCCAGGTCATCGACCTGGTTGGCCAGACCTCGGAGAACGCGCCCACCACCGTGTCTCAAGACGTGGAGGAGAAGTTCTCTCACGCCCCCGCCAAGCCCGAGGCCCCCGTGGACTCCATGCTCAAGGACATCGCCACCATCATCCTCAGCACCTTCCTGCTCATCGGCTGGGTGGCCTTCATCATCACCTACCCCCTGGTAAGGCCCCCACTTCCGTCTCCGAGCGGCTGATGTCCGCAAAGTCCAGAGAGCACCAGCAAACAAGCAGATACGTTTCTTTGCCCAGTTAAGTCAATATTTGCTTTGCTTCAAAAACATTCGAACTAAGACGTCAGCCTCCCGGCGAAGCGGTTAACCAACCGTAAAAGCCGATTGGTAAACCCTGGGCGGAGCCTTTTGAATAGTTAGCTGTCTTCTTTGTGAAGAAGCATGGGCATAGCGGAAGCCTATTTAGCTTTCCTCCCTTAAAAGCCGCCTGTGGGAAGAGCTGGGCATGGTGGCGTGTGCCTGTAAGCTTCAGCCTATGAAGCAGCTGGGGCTAGGGATCGCAGTTTGAGTCCCGCCTGGGGCCCATAGCGAGACCTAGTTCCAAAAAAATAGTTGGGCGTGGTGGTGCATGCCTGTAATCCCAGCTACCTGGAAAGCTGAGACTGGGGATTGCTTGAGTCTGTGGTACCCTGGGTACCCTGTGGTTCCATGGGCAAAAATAGTGAGATCTAGCTCAAAAAAAAAAAAGCCGCTTGTGGGAGATGTCAGCTGGAGTGGACGAGGCGACGTTGGGATTTTTTTAACTTCCAGCTGGAGATACGCTGGAAATAAATGTAGTATCGTGGGCCCAGGGTTGGACAGAATATTCTAGAGGAACCGTCCTTCAACACAGCACAGCCCAGGAGCTCAGACCCCACTGAAGAATGGCTGACAAGCCCTCAAGGAGTTGGCAGCTGCTGAGATGGGTCCCAGCTTTGTTTCCTTAGTATTTACCCCCAGTCCACTAATGAGACACCTTCCGGGAAGTCTGAAAGTCTCAAAGTCACCTAGCCAGGAGGTGGCATCGCCGGGTTTTTTGTTTTGTTTTGGTTTTTTGAGGCTAGGTCTCGCTATTTTTGCCCGTGGAACTGCAGGCTCTCATTGTCCGGGGTACCACGAACTCAAGACATCCCCAGCCTCAGCTTCCCAGGTAGCTGGGATTACAGGCGCGCGCCACCATGCCCAGCTATTTTTTTGGAACTATGTCTCGCTACGGGCCCCAGGCGGGACTCGAACCACAATCCCTAGCCCTGGCCGCTTCATAGGCTGAAGCTTACAGGCACGAACTACCATGCCTGGCCTGCATCACCAGGGTTTCTACCTAAGCCTGGGGGTAGGAGAGGGAAGGAGCTAGTAACTCACCGCTGACGTCTCATCAATCTCTCGGTGAGCTCCCCAGGCATAGGTTGTAACAATCACAGACTGTGGCTTCAGGTTATGGCGGAATGGGCTTTCCAGAACACAGGAGAGGAGCAGGGGGGCGGGAGGGACAGCGCCATGAGGCGGGTGGGGGGCGAGCAGGGCTTTGGCTAGGTTCTCGGTCTTGAGCCCCACTCTGCCCGCTCCTGGCTGTGTGGCCTTGAGGTTTGAGCCCCATCTTCCTCCTGGATGGCTTAGTACCCCAGTAGACAGCGAAGCCTCCAGTGGTGTGGGGAGGATCTAACTGGTGGTAGCTGAACCCATGGATTCTACCCCGGGCTCCTCCGCCCCCCAGTGGTCACACGCAGTGCCCCTGCCCTCCCTGCCCGTTTCCCGGGGAGCGGCTGCACCCATCTGCCTGTGATTTCTCCCCCCAGAGCATGCACCAGCAGCAGCAGCTCCAGCACCAGCAGTTCCAGAAGGAACTGGAGAAGATTCAGCTCCTGCAGCAGCAGCAGCTGCCCTTCCACGCACCTGGAGACCTGGCGCAGGACACCGAGCTGGACTCGTCCGGCCTGTACTCGGAGAGCTCGGCCGCCAGCAGCCCCAACACATCGCCCAGAGCCTCCAACCACTCGCTCCACTCTGGCAGCTCCACCTCCCGAACTGGCGCCAGCCCCTCCCTGGACCCGGATGACGAGGGTTAGCGAGCCCCCCCCCCGCTTCTGCCGCCTCCTCTTTCCTTTGAACAACAGCCGGGAATTGGAATGTGGGCAGCTGATCCTTCCTGGGAGTCTCCATGGGACCCTTCGCAAGGGTCCACTGTGCTCCTTGCAGCTCCCTTCCCCTATGCCCCCTCACCCCTGGAGCCTGCCAGGGCCTCCCTCCGCCTGGCTCCCTGGCCTGAGGTGTAGGGCTGATGGGGTGCAGTGGCTGCCTGGCCCAAGGCCAAGTCTGAAAATGCAGCTCTTGATCCACTATGCTCTGGGAAGTTGGGTCCGGCTGGTCGGTGGCCAGGGTGCTGACGGGAGGCATGCAGAACCCGTGCCGGGATGCTGAGTCCTGGTCTCATGTTCGGCAGCTGGTGTTTTATTTCACACGCCCGCCATCACTCCCTGGGTGTTCTGGGCACAGACCTGCAAGGTGGCTCTCTGCAGAGCCCGTCTGTGGGGAGGTTGTAGGCAGGCTTATGGTGATATAAAGGCAGGAAGGATGGGCTGGGGCCGCGGGCTGGGGCCGCGGGCTGGGGAGCAGCAGCCTGGCTACAAATGGGGAGCAACTGGGGGCTCAGAGCCACTGAACCCCATCTCAGCTGTGGCGCCGGCAGCTAGCGTGAGGCCCAGGTGCCTCCAGGCCCTTTAGTTTGCGCTTGTCTGTAACAGCCGCTTTCCACTCTGTTCCAGATGAGGAAACCAGCATGGTGATGGTCGGGAAAATCTCATTCTGTCCCAAGGACGTCCTGGGCCACGGAGCTGAGGGCACCATTGTGTACCGGTGAGTGGCCATGCACTCAGCGCCGCCCGGCTTGCCAGGCCCCAGGGCACAGCAGGGCACCGCGGCCACCACGAGGGAAGTGTTCAGGCTGGGGAGGGAGTGGTGAGCTCAGGGCTGCCAGTGCTGGCTTAGGATCTCCGAGCAGGCTGCTGCTGCTGCACCCCGACAAGTGTCCCAGCACCCCCTGGGGCTCCCCGGCTGCGCACGGCCTCGCACTCCGAACCCACCGGCTCCTTGTCCTGCAGGGGGATGTTTGACAACCGAGACGTGGCCGTCAAGAGGATCCTCCCCGAGTGTTTCAGCTTTGCTGACCGTGAGGTCCAGCTGCTGCGCGAGTCGGACGAGCACCCGAACGTGATCCGGTACTTCTGCACCGAGCGGGACCGGCAGTTCCAGTACATCGCCATCGAGCTGTGCGCAGCCACCCTGCAGGAGGTGGGTGCCCGGGCCGTGCGCCCTGCTGCAGCCGCCTGCCCCACAGCCAGCCGGCCACTGAGGCCTGCAGGCCTCTCAGCCAGTTCCGTTAGCCATGTCACAGGGCAGTAGAGGGGCTCATTCTAGATGGGCCGCTTGGTGCATTTGTCAGGGGTGACCCCCTCAGAGGCCTGTCCTTAGCGCTGCTCCCTTCAGACCTCCGGGAAACCTACTCGCTCCTCCACAGGGTGGGGCTGGCACGGGCTGGCGTTGTTGGTTGATGCCTCGGTCCTGCAGATAAGTCCAGGAGCTCCTTCTGCTCACTTTCCAGGCGCACCTTGTGCCTCTTTTAGAGCTCCAGACCTCGCATGTAGGTAGTGGGCTCGAGTTTCTTGTCTTCCCAGTACACCCCCAGGCGGCTGGAGCTCTGTTGGGCTGAGTTAACCTCTGACTCCAGAAGAAAGTCTGCTGGGACATGCAGATTTGATAGCTTGTGGCCAGCAAAACTGCCCATTTTTTAAAAAAAAATATGATCCCAGAAAATGAGCTGACAGGATCCCGGGTTAGCTAACACAGAGGTCCAGGCAGGTGTCTTCCAAGATAAATGGAACCACCATTTAAAGCAACGCCGTGTGCCAGGGCCGCGGGTGGAGCCCCGGGCCTGTGGGCAGGAAGGAGCGTGACCGCCTCCTGTCTCTTGCAGTATGTGGAGCAGAAGGACTTTGCCCACCTCGGCCTGGAGCCCATCACCCTGCTGCAGCAGACCACCTCGGGCCTGGCCCACCTGCACTCGCTCAACATCGGTGAGAGGCTTCCCCTGCCGGGGGGTGAGGGGGGAGGGGGGGTCGGGCCTGTGATGGCTCTGGGTGCACCCCTGCTGTGCCCATGGGGCTCGGAAGCGCCTTTTAGCCAGTGGTGTGAGAGTCTGAGGTGGCATCTTGTGCAGCCGGAAACCAGCACCACTAGAGGCGGCTGCCCGAATGTCGGGAGCCCAGCGGATGCAGGAGGAGGCCTGCTCGTGCCGGGGCTACGCGGGCTCACCCAGAGTTGTGATCAGTTCACAGGGACCTGAAGCCCCACAACATTCTCCTCTCCATGCCCAACGCACACGGCCGCATCAAGGCCATGATCTCCGACTTCGGCCTCTGCAAGAAGCTGGCGGTGGGCAGGCACAGCTTCAGCCGCCGTTCCGGGGTTCCCGGCACAGAAGGCTGGATCGCACCTGAGATGCTGAGCGAGGACTGCAAGGAAAACCCTGTGAGTCATGGACGTAGCTCCTGGAGCCGCAGAGCCACCTCCAAGCCCGGGCCGCCTGCAGCACGGGTGGCTGGGGGGTGGCGTTTCTTTAAAAAAGCACCTCGGTGTGAACCCCCAGCGCTGCGCGTCTCCCACACATGCCGCCCGGCCTTGAGATGAGCCGAAGGGGAATGTGGGCCGTCTTTGTCCCTTCTGCTGCTCACCCAGGAGCGGTTTTGGGAAACTCATTTAAGCAGTGTATGGGGTAGTTCAGTAACAGAAACAAGTAGCAGTAGTGTATCAGGAACGTAACTGAGGCTGGACACGGTGGCACGTGCCTTTAATCCCAGCCTAGGAAGGGAGGCCGAGACTAGGAATCGCTTGAGCCCATGGGTTTGAGACCCCCCTGGGGCAGCATAGGAACATAACTGAGCACAGGATGAGCTGGTGGCCCCGCATGCAGGCCAGGGACCCCGTCTGGGCAGTGAGTGCCTGTGGGCCTTCATGATGCAGGGAGGGGCAGCGGGTGAGAGTGGGCAGGGGGATCTGTGCCTCCTGTCCTGAGCCTGTTGCCACATTACAAGAATTCTGAGAGGGCAGAATAAAGATGATTAGGTGTAGACATCAGAGCCCCCCCCCCCAACCCCCCCCAGTCCCTCCCTCACACCTCGGGCTGGCCCGGATTGTCAGGGACCCCAGGCTGGCACTGACCTTTCTGTCCTGTCTCCGTCTGGGGGTGGTGACATTTGCTCCACCTCCACCCGGGCTGTGCGAGTCCAAGTTCAGGGCTGCTCCGGGTGCGCCCTCTAGGGCAGGAGCCGCAGGACCTCAGGCTGCCGGGCCAAGAACCAAAGCAGTGGAGCGTAGCTCTAGGGACCCCAGCCCTGCTCTGCAGCCACCCCCATGTTGCACCTCAAGTCGCAGGAGCCAACAGTCCCACATGCTCGTTTCCCCAGAGACGCTCACGGGCGCCTCGTGGCTCTGTGGGATCCGTGAGAGGCTTTAGCCGTGAACATCCAACGTGGCCGCGCTGGGAACTTGTCCGATGCTTTCCAAGGCTGCGCTGGAGCCCAGATCTGCTTTGTTTGTTTATTGACAAAGTTCTGAGGCCTGCCACGTGCAAACACCATCCTGGGCCTTGCGGACGCCGTGGGGGACAGGGCCTGTCGGGAGCTGTGTGATCCCGAGCTTCTCATTTCACATCCGGGGACTTGGGCCTCCAGCTGGCACAGGACGGGGCCCACACACCTGTGCCCTGGCCCCAGAGCCTCTGTTCTCCCCTGTGACCCCGATTCCTGTGTCGCTCCTGCAGTGCTGACTGCGGCCCGCGTAGATCGGCTGCCTCCTGAGGCCCTACAAGGCGGGAGGGGGCTGCCAGGAGAGGCTGAGGCCGCTGCTCCTGGCCTCTCACACCCAGTGTCTTTGCAGACCTACACGGTGGACATCTTCTCCGCCGGCTGCGTCTTCTACTACGTGGTCTCCGAGGGCAGCCACCCTTTCGGCAAGTCCCTGCAGCGGCAAGCTAACATCCTCCTGGGCGCCTACAGCCTCGACTGCTTACACCCCGAGAAGCACGGTGAGTCGGGGTGACCAGGAGGGGCCCCCCCGCTCCTGCATGGCCCCTGCAGCTTGGGAGGCTGCCAGAGACCCCTCCAGCTGCTCCCCTCCCTGTGGTCCTGGGGAATCGGCCGCTTGTCCAGCACCACTGGGGCCGGGGTTACGTCAGAAACCCTCCTTCAAGCCCAGAAACACTCTCCGAGGTAGCTTCAGGTCACCAAATCACCTGTGTGACCTGGGGCGAGGCATCCCTAGTGACCCCTGCTTTCTGGCCTGTGACTTTTAAGGGCTAAATTGTGTGACAGTGGTCCAGGGAAGACGCCACGGCTCAGAGAGGTGGAGCGGAGAGGCTTTGTTCATTTTTACTGGGGTCTCAGTGGGAGAGCTCCCCCAAGCCTGAGCCCCAGAGTCAGGGGGAGGGGGTTTTTAGCCTGCTCCCCGAGAAGCAGCATCTGGGATCCCAGATAGGTGAGGCGGGCTGTGGTCAGGTCGTCCTGACTCTAACCTGGCGAGAGGCGGGGCCGCACAGAGAGGCTGGGAAAGTTCCTCGTTCTGGGCCACTTCTGAGCCTAGTTTTTCCTTGTCAAGATAACCTGTAATCCCTTCCGTGCAGCCTTTCAGGAGGACAAACAGTCCACGCTGCATGAATTGGACCTGAGTTTGCACAGAGGCAGCAGGGGCAGCCTGGCTGGCCTCACCCTTCCCTCCCCCCCTCCCCCCCTGCTCTGGTGCCTATTGCCTTCCTGATCCCAGGGCATCCCAGCCCCACCTTCTGAAAGCTGTTAAGCTTTGCCTGTTGCTTATGGATTCATTTTCCTTCTTCCCTCTTCAAAACAAAAAAGGCTGGGTTCCAGCCTATGGTGATGATGCCTGTTAGGAACACCTTGGTGTGGGTCACTCCAGTGACGCCTGAAGGCCTGTCTTCATGAGGGATAAATAGCTCGTGCAGTTTTGCAGCTCGCCTGCTTTTTAGCTTCATCTCGAATGTTCCTCCCCATGGGTCTGTCTTGGGCCTCCGTGGCGTTTTGACGCCCCGGCCCAGCAGTGGCGCCTCTGATAGTGGGAACTTCCGGTGGCGCCTTTCCCCAGGCCACGCGAGGCGCATGCTCTGCGTCAGCTGCCGCCTTGTACGCGTTTTTATCCTGGACGGGATAAAAACTCTGCTGGCAGCAGAGGCTTGCAAAGTCTCTCGTCGTGGGGCGCGGGGGTGGCTGGGGCCGGCGGTCGCTGCGACTCGGAGCAGGCGATACAAGCTATTTGCTCCCTCCCCTGCAGAAGATGTGGTTGCCCGGGAGCTGATCGAGCGGATGATCGCCACGGACCCCCAGAAACGGCCCTCGGCCAAGCACGTGCTGAAGCACCCGTTCTTCTGGAGCCTGGAAAAGCAGCTGCAGTTCTTCCAGGTAGAGAGGCTGGTCTAGCACAAACCCTCATTTAACTTTTCCCAGATTTTGAAGCTATCAGAAAAGGTGCATCATAAAAACTGACCCCTGACCCGGTAGCCTGAGATAGCCGCGGCTGATGTTTCATTATCTTTTCTGTCATTTGGATGGTGACTTCACAGAAGTCGCATGGCATTGCCCTGACAGGTCCAGGTGTTTGCCCTTGAGCAGTGGTGTGCGTGTGCTTTTTCTTTTTTTTTCTTTTGAGGCTAGGTCTTGCTATTTTTGCCTGTGGAACCGCAGGCTCTTGTTGCCCGGGGTACCACAGACTCAAGCAATCCCCAGCCTCAGCTTCCCAGGTAGCTGGGAGTACAGGCATGCGCCACCACACCCAGGTATATATTTTTGGAACTAGGTCTCCATACGTTGCCCTGGGCGGGACTCGAACCACGAAACCTGGTCCAGGCTGCCACTTACAGGCACGCGCCACCGAGCCCAGCCATGTGCACTTTCTTCATGCCTGTGAAAGTGCTACGGAGATCAAACGATCCTCTTTTCTTCCCCCACAGCTGTACATAATATTTTAATTATTTTCCCATGCTAAGTTTCTAAGGAAAGGAAGGAAAATGACTATACTGTTCTTTGATATGAATGTACCCTGATTTTAAACCTTTAGATTATGAGAATTTCCAGATACACACAAAAGCAGGGGTGGAAGACTGGGGGGCGATTCCCTCCCTCCCCCTCTCCGCCTACCTCAGATTCTTTGGAAGCAAATCCTAGTCTTCATGTCTTTTCTTGCCTGTCTCATCCCTGTAAACGTTTCCTTCTGTTGAACTTTTTCTTGCTCATTATTCACTCAGTCTTGACTCAGCTCTCTTGGTGCTTAAGAGAGATTCTGAAAAGTTGAATTATAGGAGCAGTGGGTGGGAATCCTTTAGTGGCTTGACTGTCTTAAGGCTTTGTGGCCTTGCCAGGCGGCCGTGTGCAAAGGTGACATGTTTCTCAAGGTCTCAGAGCTCAGTGTGACTCATCCCACACCTCCCACCCGCAGGCCAGCTGTGAGAGCTGGCACCGGGGCAGGGCTGTTGGAGCTTGGTCACTTAGCGGGGGCCGTCCCCCTGCGCTGGGGTCTGATGGGAGCCTTGGCCCGGGTGCAGCCCCCCAGATGGAAGTGCCTTGAGGACCCCTGACCCTGGGCTCCCTGCTGTGTCCCCACCCTCTGGGAAACTGGCTGGTGTTCATAGCCTGACGGACTGGGGGAGGGGCTTCCTGCTGTTTCCCATGGCATCCACAGCAAAGCTAAGCCTGTGTCCTGCAGGACAGAGCGTGAAAACCCCCAAATCAGACGTCTTCAGGGACCTCTGAAAGCTACTCAGGTCACTGCCGTGATGACGAAATACAGAACAGGAATAAAGCTCACACAAGGGCCTCCTTCCCCATGCGGGCGGGCATGTACGCTCTCCGTCTGCCCGAGCTGTGTGTCTGCGTACACACAGCCAGCTGGCATAGCAGGGCTGGGCACCCTGCCTCCCCAGTGCCCCCGAGCTTCCCCCCAGCGGCAGTGGGTCAGCAGGCCCATCGGTCTGGCTTCATCTTCATTAAAGGAGGGAGTCAGGCTTCCTGAGGCTGCTGGCCACAGCGGGGGGGAGGGGGGGCAGGGCTCATCTCCTTGGGCCTATGGCCCCATCTGTGCGACTGGTGAGCAGCCAGCGCTGTCTGACAGAGGACAGGTGCCACCCGGGGCGAGGCCTGGGAGCCCGACTCTTGCCACCAGGTTGCTTAAAAAGGCTTGGCCTCCTCTGCCTTTGCCAGCCTTAGAACGAGGTGGGGCAGCTGCCATCAGTTATGGACGTGGGCGTGTCGGTCTCAAAGGGCAGGCGAAAAGCAGAGGGAATCAGAATTGACGGGTTGTTACTCGTGCCTGCAGCTGTGTGTGGACCATGCGCTTGTGCCACACAGGTGAGGCAGGAGGGCGGGTGCGGGTTGTCCCACCTGTCTCTGCTGTGGAGACCATCTGTGTGGGCCTCTCCCCAGGGAGCAGATGGGCACCGATGGCGCCCTGCTTGCCCTGTACTCTGGCCGACTTCAGCCCCACGTGAGGCTTGGGCAGCGGTGACCACTGTGTGGCGTGCCTGTCCACCCTCCAGTGCACCCCTGCTGGTCGTCATCCGGTGCCCTTATTTCCCTCGCAGGATGTGAGTGACCGAATAGAAAAGGAGGCCCTGGACGGCCCCATAGTGAAGCAGCTGGAGCGAGGCGGGCGAGCCGTGGTCAAGATGGACTGGAGGGAGAACATCACTGTCCCCCTGCAGACAGGTGACCCACCAGAGCCCTCGGGGGGAGCGAATGGCAGAGAAGTCCCAAAAGCGGTCGCCATCCTTGAGTGACTGGGGCAGCTCCAGGCTGCTCGGGCTACCTGGCCACTCGGGGGTGGACACCATCTGTTGGGACATCCCCTGCAGCGGAGAGACCGACTGCTGCCTCGAAGCGTGTGCGCCTCATTCCCACGTCTGGGGGGCGGCTTGGTGGCGGGGGTCATGCTCTCTGGGGCGGGGGGGTGGCCGGGGTCCGGAGGTTCCGGCTCGCTGGCCGGGTTCAGTCTGGGACAGGCCCTGTCAGCGCTGAGAGGAGCCACGTCTGGCTTCAGTGTGCTGCCTCACCCCGGTTGTCCCAGGCCTGCCTCCTTGGGAAGCGGTTCTTTTTGGTGATGTTGTACTCCTGGCTTCTCTGTCCCCAGATCTCCGGAAATTCAGGACCTATAAAGGCGGCTCCGTCAGAGACCTCCTCCGAGCCATGAGAAATAAGGTCAGTTCGTGGGAACCCCGGGTGGGGCCGGGGGACGGCAGCCCCTCCACTTCCCTGCTCCCTTCCTGTGGGTCCTTTGGTTCTGACTGGCGTTCTGGCCTCTCAGAGGCTGGGAGGTCTTGCTGGACTGGCCAAGCGGAGGCGGCCTCTCCCCTCGCCTGGGTCTTCTCTTCAGGCACTGCCCTTTGCACTCTCTGCTGACTTAGACCCTCATCTCCCCCCACCCCCACCCTCACCGCAGCGTACCAGCTCCCCTCGCAGGAGCCACCTAGCACGTTCCCACATGAGGCCTGGTTTCCAGGGGCGTACGGCAGGGACCCCACTTGTTTCCTGGGGGAGGCCGGGGTCCTCTGGGCTGTGACCAAGTAGCCTTTGATCAAGGCCCGGGGTGTACAGGCTTCTGAGCCCGCTCTGTTCCAGGCAACTAGACTCTTGAGGCCGCCAGAATCCTCGGTAGGCCCTGACCGTCCCAGGCCTGTCCGGCCCCTGCCCAACCAGTCCCTCTGTCCTTCCCCAGCAGGGCCTAGATGAGAGGGCCAGGCAAGGGGGACCGGGGCCGTGCTGGCCCCGTCCGCCCATATCCTTTTCTCTACGGAGAACTGACCAGCGTTGATTTCCCCTTGAGTAGCCCAGGCCCTCACACCGGGGGGCTGCCCCGCGGCTAACCCTCTGTGCCCCGCTTGCAGAAGCACCACTACCGAGAGCTGCCTGCGGAGGTGCGGGAGGCGCTGGGCTCCCTCCCGGACGACTTCGTGTGCTACTTCACCTCCCGCTTCCCGCACCTGCTCTCCCACACCTACCGGGCCATGGAGCTGTGCAGCCACGAGAGACTCTTCCAGCCCTACTACTGCCACGAGCCCCCGGAGCCCCGGCCCTCAGTGACACCAGGTGCCCTCTGAGCCGGCGGCTCCTGTGCTGGTGGCCCCAGCGAGCTTGAGGGCCTGGTCTGACCAGCCGGAGCCAGACACCTCCCGGCCCAGCAGGGAGACGGCTTCCCGAGCAAGTGCCTTGAGCTGCCCGCGCGGCAGCTGGCAGAGGCCGGTGCTGACCCGGGATGCGGAGGGGCGACGCTCCTGGCCTGCAGGGAGCCGGGAGAGGCTGGCATGCGAGCTCTCCAGTCGGGCATGCACGGGAGGGCCCGTCGAGGGGCCACGCAGGAGCATCTCTGCCTTCTCCTGGACGCACTTGCTTCAGACTTACGTTTCCTTCTACACTTCTGTTTGACGTCAGCCCGAGGGCCTCTAAGGAGGAGCGAGGCCAGGATGGCCTCTGTCCTGGACAGCTTAGTCGAGAGGCGCTAACTGTGGCTTCCACTAGAGGGCGCTCAGCGGGCAGGAGCCCAGGGGGACTGTCCTGGAGATGGCCTTCCTGAGCATGAAGGCACCAGAGCCCCCAGGTCCCTGCATCCCGTGCGTCCTGGCCCAGAGAGCCTGCAGGGTGGGGTGTGATGCTGGGACAGGTCGGCATCTACACTGGAAGGTGTCTGCATCTGCAGGGCTCATGGAGACGAGGACGCCCTACTCTGAGGCAGCTGTGGCCAGGGCCCCAGTGGCCTGCATGGTGGCTTTTGCCAGCTGCTTAGGGACATCTAGGAGGCTTTGTAAGCACAAGGTCATTAAGTTCCCTGGCCATGGAGGAGAGCAGCTGAGACCCAAGCAGGGGCGGGCCCTCGGACTGACCGCAGGGGTACAGGTTGTGTGGAGTGCTCGTGGCCAGCGTGGGAAGCCCTGGGCTGGGAGGTTGGCAACGAGGGCCAGCAGGGCAGGCTCAGGGCCTGGGAGCAACACCAGGACCACCACACGCCTCGTGGGCAGACTTTTATGTTGATCTTGGAAGATTTTAATAACTTTGCATTTTGATTGTACCTTAGAATGCTGCGTCCGCGTGCGTAAGGTGACCTCAGCTTGCAGCCTATGTGTGAAGAGGGATGTCATCCATCTTCTACTCTGTGATACCAAAAGCCCCCACCCCCTCGAGAAAGAGTGATCACGTTTAAAACATTCTCTAGTGCCGAAGAGGGAAGCATAGCAACGCTAGACGCATCAGGCTATGCCACAGTAACGGCCTCTGCACCGTATCAGTGCCAAGTTGGTTTTTATTTTCCTAAAATTTTAGAATAGGATATTTAGCTTTAGTTTCCTGTGGAAGCTGCTGTCCTGTCTCCACCGAGAGCCTTAGCTCGGTGCCATCAGGGTACCGGGTGCCTTCTCCACCCAGGTGGGCGGGGCCACGTGCTTCTGTCTGGACCAGCTCGAGCTGCTCCGGGCTGGGAGCGTGGTCTTGGTGTTTTACTGACAGAGGCAGCCTGGGGTCTTCTTGGGAGAGGTTTCCCTGGTGTGTGTGTGTGTGAGGATGCTTTACCGAGCGCTCTCCTCTGCCTTCGGGGACGTCGGTTCCTTCATTTCATTCTGCTGAAGACACTTCCCCGTCTGCCTCAGCCTCTGTCTCGGCCTCCCGTTACCTCACGTGGACCCGGAGCCCTGGCGGCCTGGTTGGCACCATGAGATCTCTACCACGCTGTCCGTTATTCAGGAACGTGGTCCACTGTCCTGTCCCCCCACTCCGGACCCCCTGGCTGCGCGCACTTGGCTCTGCAGGTGGGGGCCTGCGAGGGGAGTCCGAGGGAGCCTGGGGCCAGAAGGGTGCCCCGAGTGAGGGGCTTCCCAGGACTGAGGACTCTGAGTGCTGCCCGGGCTCGGCCCGGCCCCTCCTCTCCGCTGAATGTCCACTCTGGCCCTGAGCCAGGTGTTCCCAGCTGCCCAGTGTTTGTGCCGTTTCCCTGGCCGAACCCAACTCGCCTCTGGGACTTTTTAAAAATGCCTTTTCTGCATGTTGTACGCATCCTTGACCGCCCACCTTTCTCACACTCGTTCACTATTTTAAACTGTTTTATCTGCACACGTGCCAGGTGTAGCAGAGCAAGTCACGCGGAACTGGACATGGTGAGCCAGCTGGGCCGAGCCTCTGCCTCCCAAGAGCTTGTAGGGAGAGCAGGAGAGTAAATCAAGACCAGGAAGAAGGCCCCGGGGGTGATGGGGAGGGGCATGATCTGGGGTCAGGCCTCTGTCTCAACACTGCTCCGCCTGGCTGATCTGGGCAGTCGCCTTCTCTTACTCCTTCAGGACTGCAGAGGTCCTGGGGGCACTTGTGAGAAGCCCTGGGCGTCACCTGTCCTGTCCTGCCTTGTCTGTGGAGCCAGGCCTGCCTCTCTGACCAGTATGGGTCTCTCATTAGAGCTCCGCCCGCCCGAAGCGCCTTCTGCGGCACCCTGGAGGCTGTTGGAAAGCCTTCGAGGCCTGCAGTCTTCTCTTTAAGTCAGAATTTCGTTGCCTCCCAAAGATGCCAAACTCATTTCTGTGAACCTCACGCTGAACCTTGTGTTGAATCTGTCCTGGGCATGCGTGCCGGCTTTTTCTCCGCTTGTCTCTTGAGTCTTTGTAACTCCAGTTTCTAAAGAGCGCCCCTTGTCACTAGGCCTCAGCATTTGCACTTTTGGGGATCTTTGGTGTTACTTGGTAAGTCACACACCCACCTTGGGCTGAAGTGTGAAATCCTGGGTGCAAGATGCCCCCCACCCCCCCTCCCCCCCGCCACTATCAGTGTAATGGCTATGTTGGTTCTTCTCAGTGAGATGCCTCTGACCTGTGTCTCCCTGGCATTGGAAGACCCAGAGGCCACCAAAGTACTTCCCGTCCTCCCAGAGTAACGCGTGACCCTTCCATAAGGTTTCAGTGAATGCAGCTCCTGGATCTTTGCAGTTCTTTCTCACTGCCACAGACAGGCTGCTGCCGGCCTGACCTCACACAGGTGGCCGGGACCCCTATGTTGTGGGCTCGCCCCTCATGGCCGCTGTCTGTCTTTCCAGAAGGCGGGCTTGGCCGGGTCTGGGTTTCCTGAAACTGTCATTCTCCATCTCTGCACGCTGGACCCTCGGCCTGGAGGTCCTGCGGACGAGCGTGGGCAGAGCCCAGCTCCCTCACGGAGTGCTCCCCTCAGCTCCCCTTGGCTCCCCTTGGCTGCTGGGCCCTTACTCCTGGCCCCTTCTCCTTGCCTGCTGGATCACCACCTGGTAGTTGTTCTCCATGACGGTGGCCCAGTGATGGCTTTTCCTGGGAGAAAGTCAGGGTGTCCAGACAGGTGAGCCAACGTATGGCCTCTACCTTTCACACCACAGCGTCTCCTCCGCCTTCACTGTCTTCTTCCTGAACCTGCCGCATCCCACAGCTCCTGCTTCTGTGGTATCGGCACTTAACCTTTAACCTTTAACCCCCTTCAGCAGTCACTGGAGACCCACAGGGAACGCGTCTGGGGCGGCCTCACCAGCACTTCTGGCTGAAGTTCCTGCCTGCTCACCCCTCGGGCGCACCAGGCGTGGGGTGGGTCCAGCCTCCTCCTCAAATGCCAAAAGCTGTGACGGGGTGGGGTCCCCACTTACCTAGTAAGCATTACTGGTCACCTGCGCCGTCTCACAGGCAAGCCTTACGTAGTGTTCTTTCTGCGACGACCTATTTATTTACCCTATTTATATTTATTTAATGTCTCCTCTGAAGTATATCCATTTACAATTGCACTCGCTTAGAAGCACCTCACATTGGTTTTGGACAACACCTCTGACCAAAACTGGAAAAAAATACCGCGTCCCTCGATGGGACGGTCTCTTGTCAGAAGGTGAATCATTTGGTTGGAGTGAAAGTGTTAATTTTCAAGTAATTTAAAAAAAAAAATCTGTGCCATTGCGTCTTCTCTGTGGACGGCTAATCGTTGAATGGGGATGTTGTTGTGTGATGCAATCTTCTGTGGAACCTAAAATCCTCTTTTTAGCTTTATATTTTATAACCTGCCAGATTGTATGATATTTATGTGTATTTTTAAAGCCCGATGATGTGAGGGTAATTAAGCTAAAGGGCCTATTTTTGTACCTCCTGTACAGTTTTCTAATTCTGCTGGTTGATGATGGCATCGTGTTGTTGAGCCAACTTCAAATAAAGGTAGTTTCAGATTTGGAAGCCAATTCCTCTTCTTAAAGACTCGGTCGACCACCCTCAGACTGGCAGGAGGGGGTCTGGCCGTCTCCTGGGTAGGGAGGGCGGCGAGGGAGCCCAGGATGGAGAGGGAGGTGGTGGCCGGCAGGGTTCAGGGGGCTGGGATGTCTTCCTTGGTGTTTATGCGTGAGGTTTCCAGAACACTTCAGGGCATCCTCCCAGTTCTACTGGGGCTAAATTCCAGGACAGGCGGCCAGGCCAGGGCAGGTGGGGCATGGCTCCTCCTGAGAAAAGTGGAGTCTCGCACCAGGGTAGCAGACCAAAAAACCCACAGTGGGGAGAGCCCTGGGAGCCTGCAGCAAGCCCCCACCCCCACCCTGCACATGAGAAGCACGTGCCTCTCCCCAAGCACTGGGAAGGAGATACCAGCCCATCAGGGTGGGATTTAGGGCCCTGCCTTCCTGCCTTCTGCTCCCCCTCCCTTCACCCTATATCCACTGGTGAACCAAGACGCCACTTCCTCTTGCCTCAGGAAGAGAGAACCCGTCAGCTCCAGGACAGCTTAACGGGACTGTGCACCAGCCTGTCTGCTGCACCCACCGCTGTCACTGCCCCGGGCATCATCCACCTTGCCCTCCCCAGCTGGGCACGAAGGCTTGCAGGCAGGGGCAGAAGTATACTCATCTGTTTGCCTGCAGGAGACACAAAGTATCTAGCATGATTCCAGAAGCTGGAATGTGCTGAGCCCTCGGCCAGAGGAGGCGGGCAGGCTCCACCTGGATTCTGGTGTGGTGATGGGGCAGGCGTGAGCAGGCCACGTGGTGAGGAGCCGCCTTGCCCTCCTGCTCACAGGATTTGTGCTGGAGGGGGTGCAGGGTCGGGGGCAGCACTCAGGGCCCGGAGCTTCAGCTGACCAGGAGCCCTGAGGAGGCTTTGCAGCCGGTGTTGCTGAGTCTCTGGAGGTGGAATTCCGGTGGGGGTGCGGTGGGGGTGGTGGTGGTGGGAGAGGAGGTCTATTCCTAACAGACTAGGGAGAAACTCCAACTTGGTCAGAGGTTGGCTCCTCCTCCCAACTAAGCCTGGATGACGGAAGCCCGCCTCACCCTGTGGTAGTTCCGGGAACAGGAAAAGGCAGCCTGGTCAGGTGTGACTCACCGGAAATGGAGAGGGCTGCGCCTGAAGGGACTCATTTTCGAGGCACGAGCATCCAGAGCTGGCCGGTGCAGGGGCAGGACAAAGCCCAGGCACCCCCGTGGCCAGCACTGTTTCTGGCCTTCTGACTGGAGCCTGAGAAGAGCGCCAAGAGACAGCCCAGCATAGGGAAGATGGCGCACCCCACCCCCCCCCCCCCCCCATTCAGCGAAGGAGCCCAACCAGGCACAGCGGCCCTGGAGCAGCCCCAGGCCTGACTGAACTTTTCTCTTCATGATGCATGATGCAGAGAGCTTCAAGATGCAGGCTGAGCTCCCACCGCGGGCCCCTTCCACGCCCAAACCCCAGATATGCAAGAAGAATGGAGTCAGCATGTAGTGGCGGGTTAAGGAACCAAGGGTAGGCGACAGGTTGGGGGACATGTTTCCAGGTGAAACAGGAAGTGTAGGCGTTGGGGTGGGGCCTGGAGATCTGATGAGCTGCCGCCCACCCCTGCTCCCAGAGAGCACAGAGCCAGGGGTAGGTTTAGCCTTTTTTAATACATGTAAGGATTTATAGACTAGTCTATGACTCCCCATTTAATTGGAGATGTCACCCTTATCACATGATTAACTTGCATCAAGTTTTCGGGTCTGTTTCTGAAATGTTCGTTCTGTCCTCATTCTGAGTTTTATGTACCAGTCCCACACCATTTTGCTATTGAAGGTCTGTAATGTGTTGGGGGGTTAAAAGCAGTCACGTGTATGCTATTGACAAGATGACAAGAGCATTCTGCAGTCGTGTAGAAAGTACCTCCAGTCATCAAACCCTACCCCCAGCCTCCCTTCTTACTGATGAAATCCTGTTTTGTTCAGGACAGCAATGTGCTCCTTTGCAAAGGTTGAGCTCCCCAGCCTTTCACAGCTCACGATGTCCATGTGACTCAGTTTTGGGCACTAAGATGGAAGTAGGAGTCATCCAGGTGCAGCTTAGTGAACTCTTTATTTCTCTGCTAAAAAGGATAGCTCCATTTGCCTGTATCTGCATCCTTTGCCCTTACCTCCTCCTGCATACCTGGAATAGTCTCTCCATACCTGGCGCAACAGCAGCTCTTTTTCGATCATGAGGACAAAGGCACACATTCCCTCTGGAGACAGAATGATAGGAGGAGCCTGGATGCTTGATGATCTTCTCAAGGGTCAGCTTCTCTGGATCACAACTTTCAAACTTCTTGTATGTGAGAAAAGAAATCCTCAGTGACTGATCTACATTAGTTTCTATTACATTCAGTGACAATAATTCCAATTTGATGCTCACAGAAGAGCTGAAAATAATCCAAGAGGGTTTATCAAAAAAATAGCAAAATTCTGGTATAGCAAAACAGAATTCATGGGAGAAATGATTTATTGTGATTTGGGGCAAAGAGGGATATTTCATTTGGATCGAAAGAATAACTGACCAGTCATGAACTTTAAACACTTACCAACTCAGTCTCAAAATACCTAAAGCAAAATTGAACAAGGAAATTTTAGGGTTTTTTTCTTGTTATTATTATTTTTTTTTTTTAGAGAGACTAGGTCTCATATGTTGACTGGGGTTGTCTCGAACCTGAGTACTCAAGTGATTCCTAGCCTCAGCCTCCCAGGTAGCCAGGATTACAAGTATGCACCACCATACGCTGCCAATTGTAGGTATTTTAACACATCTATTGGACTTGGATAGTGCAAATAGAACCCTATCCCAAATTGAGATGTATGCAATGCAATAGTGAGGTGTGATCACATAAATCTATGACCAGTAAGTGGGGTTCAGAAAATCAACTGTGTGAAATGAGAACTCCATTATTATGAGGTCAATGGCCTCCAGAGCCTGTAAATTGGGGGAGAGGACAAATTGGGGTCCCCACTGGTCCAGGCCAACATTTCTGTATTTCCCAAGTGACCTTATTCTGAACTTAGTGACGAATTCTGGCCCATGAGGTAGGAGTGAGAATCACACACATCCCTTCTGAGCCACAGCATTTACAGATGGGAGGGATACAGCCCTCCAGTACCTACATCCTCCACTGGGCGACTGGCACCTATGGAGGCCACCATGGAGAAGACACAAAATGAAGCAACCGAAACCAAAATCTCAGAGGTACCACATGGAGGGTTGAGAATCCAGCAGGCTTGAAAGGTTTCTCATCAGTGATAAGCCCCCTGGCATTTAAATGGCACTGGAATATCTGGACTGAAAAGTGTGGGGAAGAGGTGGCTACACTGCCCCTGGAAGGTGAAGGGCAGTGCTGAGTTGCTCAAAAGTAAAGACCTCCTACGACTCAAGAAGGCAGAGGGGTCCCCTATCCAGCCCCCCGCCCCTCACGGCTCCCTGTCAATGAATGCGTTGTTTGCTGTTTTCCTGGATTGTTACCTGTAACTAAGCCATGTTCAGGGACACCTGATGAGAGAGATGTGGGCTGAGCCCCCAAGGGGGAGCAGGCACGTCACCCCACAACCTCCCCTCAGCACCCGAGGCTCCTGATTCTCCCAAGGGCAGGATGTCCACGTTGGAAGAGAGGCCCGATTCAGACCTTGGAGCCAGCCTGAGAAGGTCCATCGCGGCTGCTGGGCCTGGACCCAGAGGCAGTCAGCTCTGCCCTTGAACTGCACTCTCAAGGTCATTGTAGACAAAGATTCTACAATTAGAGCAGATTGAAAACCACAGACACTTGGCCACACCTTAGTGATTTAGAAAACTGCTCTTCAACTAAATTAAGTATTTCTTCATCTACATGCAGGCCCCAGAGAGACGTCTGGGTATGAACACAAACCCACAGCCTTGTTTCTGTCTCAGCTTTGCCTTTGCTCTTTCTTTCTCACATGCCAAAGAGCCACATCTGGCACCTTTCCTAAGGAACGGATTCTTTTCCCATCTGGGCAGCTAGTGGGACCCAGACACCCATGTTTTCGTAGAGACAAAGCACCCTCTCTCCTGCGAGACCCTCTCAGCCTCTCCTTCCCTCAGTCTCTTGGCTGCTGGACACTGTGGTTAAATACGCTGCATGTACAAAGATAGTCTCCTTAAAATCGGCCCCATGGGAGCCCCACTTGTTCCAAGCCTTCTGTCTTTGGGGTGTGATCGCCCTCTGCCTGGCAAGGGGAAACATATGGGCCTCTCAGGAGGCAGGCAGGCACTTGCTCCTAATCGACACTAGATGGCGCTGGTGTGCAGCCCCTGTTCCTCCTGGTCCCCCCCACGGCGCCACCTGGACCTGGCTGATCTGCTGACTCTGCATGACTTTCTACCCACTCAGGGGGCTCCAAAGGAGATGCTGGGAGCCAGAATGGAGCCCAGGGGGCCTGGTCTTATAAGCTGCTCAAAGCTTTTTTTTTAAATTAGTTTTTTTAGTTATCTTTGCCATATTTATATTTAATTTTGTTTTATATCATGAGAATAATAATTAACATGCTATATTGATGACTAGATGCTGTTGTTGTGCTTGCTGTACATAACTTCCTCAAGTCTTCGGTCATATTTATAATGTCATTCATTTGGCCACAGGTAAAGATCTAGGCACAGAAATTTAAATGGTACATGAAAGCTGACTCAGTATCATAGAGTGATAATTGAGAGATCATCAAGCTGTCAGATCATGTTCTTCAATCCATTACCATTAACTATGCTAAGACTCTTTTTTTGATTGCATACACACACACACACACATACACACATATCACTGTCTACCCCGAGGTTCTCCCATTGCCTTATCACCCGTGTGAACCATCTTAATCTCTTGTGCCCTCTCTCTCCCCCGATTTTACTGTCCTCCCCCCCACCTCTTATTCTATGCCTTAGTTCTTTTGGCAGTTTAAAATTTTCCTTGTCCATTTGTTTGTTTTCCCTGTACCTCTCATTTAAGTGAGACCATCCTGTATTTCTCTTTTTCTTTCTGGGTTATTTCTGCTAACATGATTCCCTCTATAAGTGTTGGTATAAATGATATGTTTGTCTTCTTTGACTGATGAATAATATCCCATTGTGTACATATACAACATCTTTTTCAGCCATTCATCAGTTTTGGGGCATTTGGGTTGTTTCCATATCTTGGCAATTATAGATAAATTGCTGCGATAAACACCCAGGTACATGTGTCTTTTTGGATTAGCGTTTTGTGTCCTTTGGGCAGATCCCAGTGGTGGGATTGCTGGGTCGAATGGTAGTTCCATTTTCAGTTGCTTGCGGGTCCTCCACACAGCTTTCCGTAGTGGCTAGACCAGTTTACATTACCACCAGCAGTGTAAGAGTGTTCCTTTTTCTCCACATCCACGCCAACACTTGTTGTTGCCTGTTTTGTTTTTATCACCATTTTTACTGGTGTAAGATGACATCTCAATGTGGTTTTGTTTTTGATTATTATTTATTTAATTTCTTGCAACATCAGTCATCAATTACTAGGTTACCATTCCCTCCCCCTGACACCCACTCTGTTCACTCTGACTCCTCTCTCTTCGATGTTTGTGGATCTATGTCAAGTCCACTGACGCTTCCTTTTCTGTGGCAGTGTCCTTTTGCTGGGTGAGGGACAGTGTTCCTGGGACACGGCAAACCATGCTGGTAGGTTTTCAGTCTTAACTTTGCGTCAGGCAGCCTGGCCATGCTCGTTTAGGGTCACTTAGAGTCCATCCTCTGTGTTGTTTTGCTGTTTCTTCGATTTGTAGCTGGGTCCTCTGGCTTGGGGGAGGGCTCATTCCCAGCCATTGTCAGTAAGGAAGTGACTGGTTGTGGAGAGGCATCTGTTGAAATCCTCTGCAGGTCATTTTCTCTCCCTTGGTTTGTCACTTTGCTGTGAAGCCGATTCCTAGGCTCTGTGGGCATCTTCCCTTAGGGACGGGGAGGGTTGCCCTGCACGCTTAGATGGCAGAGCAGTCTGGACTTATGCCCCATCTGTTCCTGGTGAGGCTGCAGGATTGATTCTGTGATAAGTCATCACCAAGGTTGTTTTTCTGGCCATTGGGCCTTGGCTTTCTCCATGTTTCTTCTCTTGCATCCTGCTCAGATGGGTGAGCAGGCTCTTTACTCCATCCTTCGCCAATTCTATGTCGGTGTTTGTATCCTTTGTATCTTCTTATTCCTCCAGGGGTCTGTGTGGAGTGGAGTGAGAGTGAAACAGGAGGGGCGTCTAGTACCACTCCCTCCCCCAGCTGCCTCCCCTCCTCCCCCCAGCTCTGCCTGAACACTGCCAGGGTCCAAGCATGGAGGGGTGCCCATGCATTAGCTGCTCAGCCTCACCAAGGCAGGTCCCTACTGGTCCCCCAGACCTAGGGCAGGAACCATTGGTGTCCGCGGGGTGTTGCGACCAGCCTCCATAGCTGGCCGCAGGGGCCCGGGAGCCTCAAGACCTGACGACACCCCCTTCCCCCCCTCCCCCCCCTCCCCTGCTCAATGTGGTTTTGATTTGCATTTTCTGATTATTAGTGATGTGGAGCATTTTTTCACAAGTCTCTTGGTCATTTGTATTTCCTCTTGAAGAAGTATCTTTTTAGTTCTTTTCCTCATTTTCTGACTGGACTTTTTGCTTTGTTTTTAAACAGCTCAAATCTTAAGCGAGGCAGCAGTTTTCTAAGTAACGCGTAGTCACAGATATTTCACCTTCGAGATGAACAACGTATACAGGCCCCTCCCCGTAGGGGATGATCTTCGGGTCTGGTGTTCTGTTGAGCCAAACTCGGCAGGAGGAGTGCTCAGGTGTGGGAAGCCATGAAAAATGGGTAGAAGTCTGTCACGAATGCGAGAACACGTGTGTTCATTCTCATCTAACTTCCGCACACGGAAGATGGCCTGCAGATTTCTTGCCAGTGAGCGGCTGTCCTCGGTCCTCCTATGATGAAGTCACCTGAGAGACATGTCCCTAAAAGATAATGGTGTTTGCCCCCACAGTGTTTCCTGTAAGATGATGAACCCCCTTCCCCCCACGTGCTACATTCCACAGGATCTTGTTTTTTTTACATACTTTGTTGTTTATTTGTGACCATTCCCTCACAGTGTGGACAAGGACTTCTATTAAAGCTGGCTGTTAGTGGCAAGCTTGCTAACCAGTCTTTCCTCCTCATCTCTCCACGGCTTCCGACTTGTAGTGCCCGTGAGCTCAGCCCTCCAGGAAAAAGATGGGGGCGTGTCCCGGTACCACCGACCAGTTGAGTGTAAGCTGTAAGCTTGGTTGGCTGCTTACTGCGATCCTGGCTTATGTCTGTATTTTAGAAATTATCATACTATACGACCCAGAGCCCTTGTGGATTTGGTGTAAAGAAGACACCAAAACTTGCATGGAGAACTGATATTTAAGCCCGCCTTCTCTGGATTCCCCCATCTGCATGCCCAAGACTATTCAAAACACCAATACGAGGTTTATTTGTAAACGAGGCGAGAACCAAGAGTCACTGAGGCCACGAGTCACCAGTGATCTCACCCCAGTTAGTGTCCAGGTTCTAAGTCCTAAAAACGCTTCCAAGATGGCGCCTTCTCGCCACCTCAGACCTAAAGCAGCATTTGCAAAGAAGCACGTGTCTCAGATGACGTCTTCTCACTCCCCTCCAGACCTAAGGCGGCCCTTTCACACGAAGATCAGTTTCTAGCCAGTTCAGCTCCTCCTTCCCTGGGAGGCTCTCACAGTCCACGTTTCCCCTTGCCTTCAGTGGCGCACGGGGCCGAGTTTTCCAGCGACACAGACTGCAAGTCTTCCGGCAGCTCCTCTCTCTTCAGATGTGTGAATCCCAGTTTCAAGCCAAAGGCCATACTTGAGTTTCTCATCACTGTTCCTTTTCCCTGGGGCGGCCAAATCCTGGGGAGCTGAGCTTCCAGCTGCCGCCATCCGGGCCCCCAGCCTATGCTGACCTGCCTTTCCAGGCTGCTTTTTTTTTTTGTAGCTTTCCTCCTCTCCTGCCAGACTCCACCCAATTGCTTCCATCCTTCTTCGCCCTCAAGGCCTGCATCATCCAGGCAATTTCTGATTGGCTGCCTGCCCAGCTGGGCCACCCTGTTACACTCAAGTGGGCCTCAGAGCTCAGATGTGGGGCATCACTGGCCCAGGCTTACCTGGGCTCAGCCTCTAGTCGTCCGGCACCTGCCCAGCCACTATTCAGTGCAACAGAAACGCTGGCTGTTGTTGTTCTGCCCGTCTCAGGGTGAGCAAACTGAGGCCCAGAGAAGTTCAGCCACTTGCTCAAGGTCACACGCTGTGGACGGGTGGGGCAGGGATTCAAACACGGGCCCTGAGAACAACACTCTGCCCACCCACCCACCCACAGCCTCCGCCGTTCACCAGCGGGCCTGCACCCGCCTGATGAAGCACCCGCCCTGCGAGCGCCCGGCCTGAGTTTCTGCTCCGAATCTCTGGCTTCTATTTGTAGCTGAGATTCCTCTGACTTAATTTAAATCACAAAATTTCTCATTCTTGCTTCAATGGGGGTGAGGGGGGTGTGTGGAG
>PVHY01019434.1:14070-27496 GCA_004024945.1 Uropsilus gracilis | reverse complement strand
GGATCGCGGTTCGAGTCCCGCCTGGGGCCCGTATAGTGAGACCTAGTTCCAAAAAATAGCTGGGTATGGTGGCGCATGCCTGTAATCCCAGCTACCTGGGAAGCTGAGGCTGGGGATTGCTTGAGTCTGTGGTACCCTGGGCAACGAGAGCCTGCGGTTCCATGGGCAAAAATAGCAAGACCCAGTTTCCAAAAAAAAATAAATAAATAAAAAAAATAAACACAAATCATAGTTGACTAAGCTTGAGAGCATTAAACCCTGTGATACTGAACAGTTATAAAATAATTGAGGAACTATATTAAATATTTACATCCATCTTGAAAGTATTCCTTTTTAGGGCAGATTTCAAATTCCCACAAAATTTCACTACTATTTTGTACATTTGGTATTTATAGCATTTGTGAAACTAAAAATAAAGCCATAGATATGACTGGTACCCAGTTATATTTTTGCATATATTTTTGCCCCACCTGGGGCAACAAAGCAAGACCTATTTTAGATGAGTGGATGAAACTTTTTTGTGTGTGAAATACTTTCAAAGGTAGTTCTTATCTCCCATTCTCATTATTTTAATTTTTATCTGAGGCACACCAGTTTCTAATTCATCCCATTTAATACTTCATCCCATCCCATTCAATTGGAGCATCCCAGCACAGATCTGGTACATAACAGTTATTCAAAAACTGCACTTCTAGAGAGATGGAAGCACTGAGGTGGGATATGGCCTAAGGTCCTCTTGCGATCTAAGGCTAGGAGGCAGAGACATACTTCCTTCCTTACCTAGTGTATAAATGAACATTGGTTGAAGGGCTAGTGCCACCCTTTCAGATATGTTTAAGTGTACCCATTTTTAGATGAGAAAATGGAGGCTCCAGTGACTGAAGGGAAATGGATTCCAGAGGCAGAAAAGCAGATTTTAAGTATCTGTTATGGAATGAAATGTTTTTGTTCCTCCAGATTTACTGAAGTGGGAGAATATATATTTGGAACACCTCTAAGGAAGTAATTAAGCTTATATGAGGTCATAAAGGTGAACTCTCTAGTAGGATCCTATCAGAACTCTTACAGTTTCTGCACTTGCCCCTAACACACAATGAGGTCAATGAGGACATAGTGAAAAGGTGTTCATTTACCAATAATCACTGCTCTAGCAAGCAGGCATCCTCTCTTTTGCATTTTCTTCCCTTCTTTAAAGAATTTTATTAGAGGCCGGGCACGGTGGCTCGTGCCTGTAAGCTTCAGCCCATGAAGCGGCCGGGGCTAGGGATCACAGTTCGAGTCCCGCCTGGGGCAACATAGCGAGACCTAGTCCCAAAAAATTGCTGGGCATGGTGGCGCACGCCTGTAATCCCAGCTACCTGGGAAGCTGAGGGTGGGGATTGCTTGAGTCTGTGGTGCCCCAGGCAACATGAGCCTGCGGTTCCACGGGCAAAAATAGTGAGACCTAGTTTCAAAAAAAAATTTAAAATTAAAAAATAAAGAATTTTATTAGTTACCTGTACATGACATTTCCTATGCATTTCCCCACATTGGAGCACTTAAACAGCACGGCCCAAGTGGTGTCCCACACACTGTAATCCCCTAAAAGCCCCAAATAAAAACTTTTATCTCACTTGCAGATAAGCTTTGGGTCATTGTTGAATTGTACTTTACAAGTCTCACTCATCAGATTTAGTTATCACTTAAAGGTGATGCTAAAATGTTAAGGTTGTTACTATTGGGATAAGGTTAAGGTTGGAACTATTGGGATAGAATCAATGCATACTGAATGAAGACAGAAATGAATTTTAAAGCCAGCTGCGGTGGAGCAGCTTTAATCCCAAGTCTAGGACGGGAGGCTGAGACTAGGATCACTTGAGTCTGTGGGTTTGAGACCCACCTGGGGCAACAAAGCAAGACCTAGTCTCAAAAATAGCTGGGCATGGTGGTGCACCTCTCTAATCCCAGTTACTTGGGAGGCTGAGACTGGGAATCGCTTGAGTCCAGGGTACCCCAGGCAACGAGAGTCAGCAGTCCCCCGGCAACATAGCAAGAACTAGCTTCAAAAAAAGAAAAGAAAGAAATGAATTTTGAGGGGCAAGGAGCAGAATACTAATTAATGGACTGCATGTTTCTCAAGTGTAAAAGCCCTGACCTCCCCCTCCTGTGTGGGTATATTTGGAGATAGGGCCTCCAACAAAGTAATAAAAGTTAAGTGATGTCACATGGATAGGCTCCTGGAGCCAAGAATCTAAGTGTTCTCAAAAAAGACAGCAGAGAGCTCTCCACATGTCTCTTCTCACCTGCATACACTGAATCAAGGAAACAGTGGATGAAATGGAAGAAATGGCATTTGCCAACATCTTCATCGTTGACATCTAGTGTACAGAAATCTAGGAAAATATTTTGGTTTAAGCCATCCATTCAGGGGTGTTTTGTTATTAGCAACCCCAAAAAACTAACACAGCATCAAAACATCCTCAACTTTTGTCCACTGGCAACATACTCGTGGAGGTCTTTAAAAAACCCCATTAACAGGTGTTTTTAGGGTCTTAAATAGAGTATTGGCCTCCTCTTTGAAATGGACTTATTCTCAGTGCCGCATGTACTCTGGGAATTGTTTTTGAATTACTCAATAATTGCTTCTTTGCCAGCAGCTGGTTTTTTCCAAGACTGTCTCACCCTCTGCATTCACAAGCTGGTTCTCTGATTACTCATGCCCTTTCACAGAAAGCAGCCTCTCCAGCACCTACGCTCTACATTACAGCTGTCTTAGGTTTCTGTACTCCTCTGTCTCCGCTTTATTGAGTACGAGTATAGTTGGTTTATCCCTACCTATGCCTATGCCTATGCTAGGACTTCCTCCTGACAGTCAACTGGAGCAATTGTAGGGCTGGTAAAGTTTGCTCCTTTTCTCTCAAATGCCATGGCTGTGTGACCCCTAACATCCAGAGGCCTAGAATACTGAGTTAAATTATATATAATCTAGCCGGGCACGGTGGCTCATGCCTGTAAGCTTCAGCCTATGAAGCGGCTGAGGCTAGGGATCGCGATTAGAGTCCCACTTGTGGCAACACCGCGAGACCTAGTCCCAAAAAATAGCTGGGCATGGTGGCGCACACCACTCCCAGCTACCTGGGAAGCTGAGGCTGGGGATTGCTTGAATCTGTGTACCCCAGGCAATGTGAGCCTGCGGTTCCATCGGCAAATAGCAAGACCTAGTTTCAAAAAAAAATTATATATAATCTAATAATCCAGTATTATGAGGAGTTCCAGCAAGTAAACCAACACATGCACTATTCCTCTTATAAAGCATAACTAACTCTGCATTTGTCTTTAGTATAAAACTTACAATTTCTCAAATTGAGCTTTTTAGATTCCTATTGCATAGTAATGTCTATAACTGTATTTTCAATAGAAAACTTTGAATCATATTAGAAACACAAGAAACAATTAGCAAAACTGTTCAGTTGTTACTGTTTATTCAGAATATCAGTATTGTTTGGAACTGCCTAGCAAATTAATCCTATAAATAATCTGCATGGAAATACAGGAAAGAATATTTTCAGACAGGTTTAAAAACACTAATTCAGCCGGGCACGGTGGCTCGTGCTTGTAAGCTTCAGCCTATGAAGCGGCAGGGGCTAGGGATCGCGGTTCAAGTCCCGCCTGGGACCCGTAGCCAGACCTAGTTCCAAAAAAACAGCTGGGCGTGGTAGTGCGTGCCTGTGATCCCAGCTACCTGGGAAGCTGAGGCTGGGGGTTGCTTGAGTCTGTGGTACCCCGGGCAACGAGAGCCTGTGGTTCCACAGGCAAAAATAGCGAGACCTAGTCTCCAAAAAAAAAATAAAAAAATAAAAATAAAATAAAAATAAAATAAAAATAAAAACACTAATTCAGTACAACCTGAAAAGGAATCTGCTAAGTATGTTACAACAGATCACAAAGAAAACATAGAGCAGAAAAAAGCTTAGTGAGACAGTTCCACTAAACCTATGAAAATGTAAGCTGTCTAAAACCTGAAGTAATAACTCATAGAGTTATTATTCATCAGTAGGCAGCTTATATAAAAATCATGGCCCTATCTGGAGACTGAGCAACCTCTGCCTGAGGTCCCGGGCTGGGAGAGGGGATTAGTAGGCTCTGCCTTGCCAGGCTCACTCTGATCCAAGTCAGCCCCAGTAGTGGGAGCTGCACCTTTCAGATGAGTTGGGATTTTGAGGAGGGCCTCTAGCACACTTTGGTCATGGCTTGGGCTGCTGGCAGGGGTGGGGGTATGGGGTAAGGCCTATACCACTGGAGTCTCAGGTTACTGGGGGTTAGGGGGTTTCCCCTTTTATGTGGGGGGGACTAGAAAGGAGATCCCCCTCTGGTTTACTTGCATCCCAATCAGACTTGCATTAGGAAGGAGAAAACCAACAATCCAGCTGCAGACAGACAAGAGAGAAGAGGAAAGAAGCAAATAATGGCCCTGGCTACACTCATCACCTGGGCAGGACCCAAAGAGCATATGGGTGGAAACTTGCAAGATAAGGCTGAGAGACTAGTGATTGTGGTGACTTTTCACAGAGCTTCCCCTACAGTCTCTGGGGCTGAGGAACCAGATCCCTGGTCTAGAGAAGTATGCAATGTGAGTCAAGTTTCCTCCTTCTCCAACAATGGGGGAGGAAAGCCACAAAGACATGGCTGCAGCCCCATGACAGAACTGTAAACCACGAGAAAGGCAAGGAACTGGACCAATCACCTGTTAGAGTCTGTTCCTATCAGGGAACTTCACTGCTAGTGACTGGGAATTGAGTCCCCAACGCCAGATGCCAGAAACTGCCACACAGAAGCAGCACCGACACAGGAAAGGAAGAGACAGCCAGCAAGACCATCTCCTTCACCATAGGAAGGACGATAATAAAGGAAAATGGAAAACCATACTGCGTACCCACACTATGAGAGGTTTCTGACATGCATGGCCTGGCTGCCCTCCTCACAGTAACCCCTGGAGATCCCAGTAGCCTACTAGCCTGCTGCTATGTTCCAGGAGCATAGGTCCTCACCTGGGAAAGAGGACACTACCCCAGAAAAAAGAGACCAGTGTGCCAAGCATCAAGCAACAACTTAGAGAGGAGTTTGTGGTACCCCGGGCAACGAGAGCCTGCGGTTCCACGGGCAAAAAAAATAGCAAGATCACAGAGCACTGAACAGTGAGAACAAACATCAAAGAACTACTCCTACTACGTCACTGGGGAGCTGTGACCAAAAACCTGGCACAGAGACGCTGTCATTAAGGAACAGCACACTCCCTTTGCCAGAGGGAGGATGCCTGCAGAATGGCAGTGGCCCAACAGCAAAGCTCCTAAAAAGAGACTAGGAGACCTACCATCAGCTGATGGCTGTCCCCATTGAAGAGCAGCTCTACCAAAACATAAGACTGGGAGTCAGGTCCCCAAAGCCAAAGACCTGGAACATAATGGGATGGAGCACCAAAATGAGGCAGAAAGCAACAGAAAGAACAGCCACCAAGAAACAAGAAGCACTGATACAAGCCAAAAGTGCTCGAATTGGCCTATGAAGGCAGAAAAGACTAAACGGTTAAACATGGACAAACAACAAAAAGAAAGGAGGCGTGGTGGGGTGGGGTAATCCTATGAGGATCAACAATTATGTAATCATGTATTGTACAAAATCCAAAAATAAAAAATTATAATAAAAAATTCAGCTCTTGTTCCATTAAGAATGCCTGCCTCAACACGAGTTATGTAAGCAAACAACAAGAAAAAATAAAAATTACTTAATTAAAAAGCACCTGCCTATATCTATGCAGGCCTCTCTCTTTCCTTGTTCTTCTCAATAAACTTGACAGTGTACTGAGAGTGGAAACATCTGCTCAATTCTTTCTCAGAGAGATTCAGAAATTCCACAAACCAAACACCATCACCTGAGCCCCAACATCAATGGTCACTCAGAAAGGAACCTGTGCCCCCTGGAAGGCAGAAAGGAAAGACCCACCACTGGCTTCTAAGCAGTGTCAATTTTTAGCAATAGGTAATCTGGGCTATGTGTATCACTCACCGGAACAAATCGTTCACCTCTCCAAACCCTGCTTCATTTCCTAAAACAAAGGGTCCTCAAACTTTCAGAAGTTAAAAGAAAACATCATTAACCACCAGACCCTGAGCTCCAACTCACATTTGCATTCCTTAGAAGTGCTAAGCAAGGCCGGGCATGGTGGCGCATGCCTGTAAGCGGATCGCAGTTCGAGTCCCGCTGGGGGCACGTAGTCAGAGCTAGCTCCAAAAAAATATAATAAAGGCCGGGCATGGTGGCACATGCCTGTAGGTGGCGCATGCCTGTAGCCTAGGAAGCCACGGCCGGGGCCAGGCATCACGAATCGAGTCCCGCATGGTGCCCGTAGCGAGACCTAGTCCCAAAAAATTAGCTGGGCATGGTGGCACGCGCCTGTAATCCCAGCTACCTGGGAAGCTGAGGCTGGGGATTGCTTGAGTCTGTGGTACCACAGGCAAAAATAGCAAGACCTAGTCTCTCAAAAAAAAAAAAAAAAAAAGTGCTAAGCGCCCAGAGTTAAGAAACAGGTGTCCCTCGCTCGCTCAGTACCCTTGGGGATCGCCGTGCTCTCGGCCAGGCCGCAAACCTCCGAGGACGTGGCCAGGCAGCCGGCGGTGGGGCCAAGTCCGAGCGGCCTGGCGCGCTCTCGCGCGGGCTGCCTGTCCCGACGCTAACGCAGAGCCGCCCCCGCGCAGCCTTCCATCGCGCCCCACCCCTCTCACGCCCTCACGTCTCTCACGGCCCAGTGGAGGGCGCCACCAGGCTGCACGGCCAGACCGACAGCGACCGTCACCCGAACGCAGGCAGGCGGGCAAACGCCCCCGCGGCACGCGCAAGCGCGCAGGCGCCGCTTCCCGTCGGCCCCCGCAACCGAGAGGCGCAGCCAGGGGCGGCCTGCGCCACCGGGGCCGGGCTCGCGTCACTGCTCGGGGCGACAAGCGAGGGTCCACAGCAACGCCGGAAGTAGAGGCCCCAGCAGAGCTTCTCCCAAGAGGGGAAGACTCAGACTTCCATGAGCCTTGTCTCCAAGTATTTACATAATAATATACAAAGATTGTAGGTGGAATCAGTAAAATCAGAAAATACAAACTAAAAGAAGGGAACAGTGTACGTAACTATTAAGACTTATGTACTCAATTACTGAATGCCCAATCTTTTGTGATTTTGCAGAAATGCAATCATGCATCATTTTAATCATTATCCTTGCCAAAATTTTTTTTCTTGTAAAATAGACCAATTCCCAATAATAATTGCCATTTATAGTAGCATTAAAAGTAGTATAAAATATTTAAATTAATAAAAGTTATAAAGAAAATGACAGTTTGTAGTGTATAATATTGAAAAAAATTGTATTAGGTTAGAGATTCCCATTACTTTACCAGAAAGAAGACTTAATCTTAAACAATATTCCAAATAAAACCTCAACTTCCTGTGTTTAGCTATAAAATCAGGGGTGGAAATTTAAAGTTAAAAAAGTTACAGGGATGGAATATACAACATGGTAACTATAGGTAATACGGTATTATACATTTGAAAGGTCATAATATTAAAAGTTTTCATTAAAAGGAAAAACTATGCTGATGGATGGATGAATAATAACTAGACTTACTGAGGTGATCATTTTGCAATAAATACAAGTTACAAAGTATTATTTTGCATATCTGAAATTAATATAATGCCAAGTCAGTAACATCTCATTTTTAAAAAATACTATGTGAAATAAACACCCATTCAATTATACTTCCATTCTATAAAGTGTGTGACATAATATCCATGAGAGTGACTTTAAGAGCAATTGCAAGAACCCCAGACATCACCATGGGGAAATCTCATAAACACAATATTAAAAGAAAAAAAAAAGGATAATCTTTTTATCCCTCCCTGGAGAACTTTTCCAGGTAGTCCCAATTTTCTGTCTCCTTTATTTCCTATCTGTCTCTTTGTCTCTTTGAATAAGTTTACCTCTTTTAACTTAAAAAAAATAGAATAAAGAAATGAAAAAAAGAAGAGCCAGACACAAACCTTAGAATAAAATTCCATATATATAATATTAAGAAGAGAAACTAAATTGTGCTCATGGAATGTATACATAAGTGCCAAATGTATAAAGAACAACAAAGTGATTGCCCAGGGGGAAAAAAATCAAAGATATAAAGAATTACATTAAGAAGACAACATAATAAATAGCTCAACTATCCTCAAATTGATCTATATAATACAATTCCTATCAAAATTCCTTGTCCATAGAGACTAGTTTATTGTAAAATAAATATGGAAAAGAACAAGTCCTATCTAGAATAGCTAAAATCATCTTGATAAGAAATAAAGTGGAAGAAATCTCTGCACCTGATATTAAAACTTACTATCTAAATACAGAGGTCTAGATTATGTATTATTGGTGATGAGATAAACACAAATCAGTGTGGAGCATAATAAAGTCCTGACCAACACATAATATGCTAACTGATTTGTGATAAAAGTTCACAATTAATTCAAGGGAGGAAGGAAAACCTTTTCAGAAATGATACTGAGATTTAAAAATGAACTTTGATCTAAACCTCACGCCTTATACAAAAATTAACTCAAAATGGACTGTGGACTTAATGTGCAAAGAGTAAAACCAACAAAATTTTATATATATAAGAAAATCCTCAAAATCAAGGGTTAGGCAAAAAAAATTCCTGGACTTAAAGAATGATTTCATTTTTCATAAGAGGAAAATGAACTCCATAAAAATTTAAAAATTTCGCTCTGCAAAAGATCACGTGAAGAGAATGAAAAGACAGTGATTTTCCCTCCTATAACTTCCCTACTTAACAAAGACTGCTGGTCTATCAGAAAAGGCTTCCAAATGTACATTATTATTCACATGAGTATGCTCCCCTGTAGGAAATGAAAGCTGCCCCTGCATGAAAAGCTGGGCATGGTGGCTCGTGTCTGTAAGCTTCAGCCTTTGAAGTGGCTGGGGCTAGGGATCGCGGTTCAAATCCTGCTCAGGGCAACACAGCAAGACCTAGTCCCAAAAAATAGCTGGGCGTGGTGGCGCAGGCCTGTAATCCCAGTTACCTGGGAAGCTGAGGCTGGGGATTGCTTGAGTCCGTGGTACCCTGGGCAATGTGAGCCTGCGGTTCCATGGGCAAATAGCGAGACCTAGTCTCAAAAAAAAAAAAAAAAAAAAGTTATACCAAGGTTAAATATTCTATTTTGTTTAATATGTAAAGTTTATCATTATTCCTTTCATATTTTAAGATTTTTATATCCTATTTAATATATACTTTTTTAAACACCATATAGCTAGATTTGTAAAAACCTACATTCACCATAATTGTCTTTTTACAAGAATCTAATCTTTTTCAATGTATTATAATTACTAAAATGCCTGGATTGGTTTCCTCTCTCACTTATAGTTGCCGCTTTTCTAATTTTTACTTGCTGTTTCCTTTTCTTTAATTTTTCCTTTTTAGGTCTGATCTAATATAGTTTATGAGTTTTTCTTTCTTCACTTCTAGTTTTCTACTTCATTTATAATACCTTGTAAGTGGCAAATGACATTGAACTTGAGCCTAAAATTCAGGACCTTCAAAGTAGGAAAAAGGTATGCCTGCACAAATATAAGTCTACTTAAATCTACAGTTTTAGTTTCCCGAAAGGATACAAATGCTTTTCACAATCCCAAAAGAGGACCAGTCAGTGTGCTTTTTTGTTTTTGTTTTTATTTTTGAGACTAGGTCTCGCTTGGGGAACCCTCAAGCCCGTGACCTCAAGTGATCCTAGGCCTCTTGCCTCCCAGCGTTTGGACTACAGGCGCATGCCACCAGTCAGTGTTGATTCTCAAATTTTAAACTATAAATCATTAATTTCTACCAAGAACCTATATGTCAGCAGCTAGAAAAAAAACATGTTATTTGGCGTCACAAAATACATGATCCCTCTCTAATGAGAAGAGCTGGCTGTAATTCTCCAGCAACAGCCCCTGTCCAGGGTCCTCTGGGCAGTGTCCAGGTGCTGCCACTCTTCCTGGGAAAAGCCCACAGCTGCATCGTTGAATGACAATGACACCTAGAACGGCCCATTTGTGCTCAATCAACAGTGACCAGAACTGGATCGAATGCCATGCTTACCATGATCACAGAAACTGAAGAGACAATACTACATGGAATTCCTTAATTAGTACCACACACTGTGGGGAAATGAGAAATCATGGACTAAGACCACTGCTAGGATAATATTTCCTTAATTCATTCAAAAAGCAAGAGTTCCTAACAGCAAGCCAGAAACTATCCCAATTAGAAACAAGTCAGAAAGACAAAGACAGAAACCAAATGGTTTCACTAATATGTGGACAACCAAACAAAAATACACAACAGGGAGGGGGAACCAGCAGGAGCGGCCATGGAGGGGAGGTGGTGGGTGACCCCGGGGGGTTACAATGATGTGAAATACATATATAAATAATTTATATAATAAAAAAAAAAGATGATGGGAGAACCTCAGGGTAGACAGTGATGTAATATGTATATATATATATTTTATACACATATATATGTACAATCAATAAAAAAACTAAGCTAATAAAGAAAGATTAAAAAACTGTCCTATAGCTGGGCGTGGTGGCGTGCGCTTGTAATCCCAGCTACCTGGAAAGCTGAGGCTGGGGATTGCTTGAGTCTGTGGTACCCTGGGCAACGAGAGCCTGCGGTTCCACGGGCAAAAATAGCGAGACCTAGTCTCAAAAAAAAAAAAAAAAAAACTGTCCTAATTACCTGGAACATAAAGATGAATAAAAGAATAATCTATTTTCAAAGCCGAGCATGGTGGCATATGCCTGTAATCCCAGCTTCCTGGGAGGCTGAGGCTGGGGATCTCTTGAGTTGACAGGATTAGGACTACCCTGGACAACATAGATAGACCTAGTCTCAAAAAAAAAATTAATCTTATTCTCAAGTTTACAATCAGGTCAGAAAACCCATTTAAACATAAATTATCTATAATAAGTTTTACAGAAGCAAAGATACTAGTCCCTGAAAGGTAAGTGATAAAATGCAAAGGGTGGAAAAAAAAGTTACAATTTATTTGTATTATCAGGTGTACTTTACTAAGGAATAAAACTGTGAGTGAATAAATCATGTAAAGCATAAAAAGGATGACAAATAAATGGCACTGAACTGATAGAAGAGGGTATGCAAACCATTAAGATAAAGTTTCACAGACATAATTAAGAGCAGGATTATACACCCGGCACGGTGGTGTGTGCCTTTAATCCCACCCTGGGGAGGCTGAGAATAGGAGTCGCTTGAGTCCTCAAGTTTGAGACTACCCCAAGGCAACATAACGAGACCTAGTGTTGAAAAAATAGCCAGGGATGGTGACATGTGCCTGTAATCCCAGAGTTGGGAGGCTGAGGCCAGGGATCATTTGAGTTCGAAACTACCTTAGGCAAAACAGCATGACCTAATCTCTAAGAAAAAGAAAAAAAAAAAAAAAGAGCAGAATTATAAATAATTGGATACAGATTCCTATAGCCAAAGGGCTCTCAAAACAAGTACTTAATAAGTACTCACCCAGCATAACTATTTACACTTATATTTACATGAAATCTCATTTTCATTAATAAAAGTATCTGTATATATAGCTATTTAAGTAATTCCTTCTTACATTCCAATGGTTTTTCTTTGGAACTTCCTGGGACACTGTTCTCACAATACACAGATAAACAACTTCAGCATCACCTGAAACTTGTTAGAAATGCAAATTCTCAGGCTATCCCAGGTGGGTAGCCAGTTTACAAACTGGTCTCCAATAAGTCTCACCTCTTAGTATTCATGCATTGTGTAATCCTCTCCTAAATTAAATACGACTGACCTTTGTAACTAGGAAGTAGCAGAAATGTGACTGTGACTTCTGAATATTATTGCTTACACTTTATTCCTTCTTGGATCACTTTCTCTGTGGAAAGACATTTGCTATTTCATGAGGACACTGAAGCAGTTCTGTGAGAAACCTACATGAAAAGGAAATGAGGTCTCTTGCCAAATACCAGCACTGACTTGCCAGCTACCTGAGTGAACCATCTGGAAGAAAATCCTCCAGTTCCTATTAAGATTTAAAATGGATGCAATTGCATCAGACTCCAGCTAGACTCACCACGCTATGCCACTTGTAAATATGTGATGCTGTAAAGCTCCAACATGATTGTGGTTGTCTTCAGCAACCTTAGACAATACATCTACATCAACAAATAATTTCTATGTGGGGCTTAGAAAACTGGTTTCATAAGCCCACGAGACATCAAAGTATGAAAGCCAGTTGTCTAAAGCAGCTGAAAAACCTCTTTTAAAGAGCAAAATCGCAAATATTTTAGGTTTCAAAAGTCAGGCAGTCCCTGCTGGGCACAGTGGCTCGTGCCTGTAAGCTTCAGCCTATGAAGCGGCAGGGATTAGGGTTCACAGTTCAAGTCCCGCCTGGGGCCCATAGCAAGACCTAGTTCCAAAAAAAATAGCTGGGCGTGGTGGTGCATGCCTGTAATCCCAGCTACCTGGGAAGCTGAAGCTGGGATTGCTTGAGTCTGCGGTACCCCGGGCAAGGAGAGCCTGCGGTTCCACGGGCAAAAATAGCGAGAACTAGTCTCAAAAAAAAAAACCAAACAACAAAGTCAAGCAGTACCCATTACAACTACTTAATTCTGTCACTGTAACGTGAAAGCAACACAGACAACATGCAAACATATGGGTTTGTGTTCCAAAAAAAAGAAACCATATACTTTGATATAAATACTATGATCATTGTATCTGTGTTGTCGATTACTAAACCCTGATCTGGAAAACAGACCTTTGTAACCATATATATATGTACATATATATGTATATATATGTATGTATGTATGACCATACACACACATACATGTATCTATAGATAGACAGATATAAGTAAACTGTAAAAAAAAAAAAAAACTGTAGTGATAGTTAAACTAATCTCAAAATTATATCCTAAATTAAAGATGGGGCTGGGCACGGTAGCACGTGCCTTTAATTGCAGCCTACAATGTGAAGCCGGGACTAGGAATCACTTGAGTCCATGAGTTCGAGACCCACCAGGGGCAACATAGCAAGACCTAGTCTCAAAAAATAGGTGGGTGTGGTGGTGGGTGCCTGTAAATCCGAGCTACCTGGGAAGTGGAGGCTGGGGATTGCTTGAGTCTGTGGTACCCAAGGCAACGTGAGCCTGTGGTTCCCCAATAGAAACAGCAAGACGTAGTATAGATAGATAGATAGATAGATAGATAGATAGATAGATAGATAGATAGATAGATAGATAGATAGATAGATAGATAGATAGATAGATAGATAGATAGATAGATAGATAGATAGATAGATAGATAGATAGATAGATA
>PVHY01019434.1:0-13970 GCA_004024945.1 Uropsilus gracilis | reverse complement strand
CCTGGATAAGCCCCTTAAGCCAGGTGAGCCCTGGAGGGGGAACAGGGTGGGGGTTTTGGTGGCCCCACCCACCAGAGGATGGCTGCTGCACAGGGCAGCCATTTGCAGCCTGGATCAGCAGAGCCATGTTGCCCCCTGCTCCTAGCCTAAGGGAAGCATGGAAGGGTGCAAGCTCAGCCATCTGTGCCTGCCCCCGTGCAGGGAGGCAGGGAGGTAGTCAGGTGGGTAGAGGGGTGGGGGTGGGGAGGTGGGGGGGCCCTTCCATTTTGCTCTCATTCCAGCAAACTTCAAGAGGAGCAAGAACATGCGCAACACAAACCCCATCATAGAGCAGGTGAGGGATCATGCAAAAATCCAGTCCACAAGCCTGAGTGGAACACAGCAGATGGACAACCGAGAGAACAGTGCCTACGAGACAAGAGAAACAACTGTAGAGACACAATGTCACCATGCACACTTATGTGCTCACCGGGCCAGGAAGACCCGGTACCTCATTTCAGAGATGCCTTCTAGGAGAGCAAGTCCCCTCCCCACACTACGGGAGAGGAGAGGAAGACCAAAGATGGGGTAATCGACCCCACGTCAAAACTGCAAACTGAGGCAGAAGAGATTCACAGACACCTGTGTTCACAGAGAAACTTCTTCCCCGACATTGGATGGGGCGAGACCCCCTAAATCTGACACCAGAGCCATAAGGTAAAGCAGCAAAGCAGCAGAGATGGGACTGGAGAAGATGGCCTGCAGCAAGAAAACATGGACAGATCACAAATGAATACAGACTGGCCGCCTAACGCAAACTCAGGACTGAAAACCTATCAGCAAGGTTCGGCTGGTTCCAACAACACAGTTCCCTCACCCAGTGAAAGGACACTGCCACAGTGAAAGAAAGACACTAATGAACTCAACACAGACTAGTAAACAACAAAGAGTGGGGTTTGAGAGAATGGAAGGGGCACCAGAGGGAGGAAGGAGGGGGAGGTATTCCAAAAACCACTTACCGAGGTTGTGATCTGAAGAACAAAATAAATAATATTAAAAAATAAATAAATAAATTCTAAGGTGGTTTATGCTGTTGCTGATCCAGAAGCAGGTTCACTTTTGAAATCACGGATATAAAATAAGTCAGTGAAAAGATGAAATAAGTAGTAAACATGTCAAAATATACATTTCAGAAGCAATGATACAGGGTTGTGCCAACAAATGTGGAGGACACATGTTGTTCAGTAGAACAAGGGAAAAGTGCTTAAGTCAAATAGAATATGTGGTATAAGTATAAAAGACCAGATTTCAGCCGGGCACAGTGGCTTGTGCCTGTAAGCTTCAGCCTATGAAGCGGCTGGGACCAGGGATAGCGGTTCGAGTCCTGCTAGTCCCAAAAAATAGCTGGGTGTGGTGGTACGCGCCTGTAATCCCAGCTACCTGGGAAGCTGAGGTTGGGGACTGCTTGAGTCTGTGGTACCCCGGGCAACATAAGCCTGAAGTTCCATGGGCAAAAAATAGCGAGACCTAGTTTCAAAAAAATAATAATAAAATAAAATAAAAGACCAGATTTCAAAAAAGGTAGGACAATTTTTGTATTTTTGTAATATTGATAACAGTGAAATATGTGGGTTGTTTTGTTTTTTTTGTCTTTTGCTATGTTGCCCAAGCAAGATTGACTCAAGCAATCCCCAGCCTCAGCCCCCCAGGTAACTGGGATTACAGGCACCTGCCATGGTGCCTGGCTGATTTTTCGAGACTAGATCTCGCTATGTTGCCCGGGGGTAGTCTCGAACCTGCGAACTCAAGCAATCCCAAGCCTCTTGCCTCCCAGTGCTTGAACAACACGTGTGCGCCACCACCCCTGGCTGAAATATGTGTTTTTGATTGAAATATGTTCAATACCCTGAGATAAAAAATAAAATTAATTTCACTTATTTCTTTTTTTACTTTTTATGTGGCTACAAAAATTTAAATTGCATATATTGCTCACATTATAGTTCTCACAGCCAGCACCATCCATAAGAATAGTGGAGTACAGTGAAAGACAAATGGAAGGCAAAGATCACAGTGAAGGAGGTTGGGGAAGTGGGGGGCAAGGGACCTCATACACCCCTGGCCAGTTCTACTCAAAGCCCGCTACCCCTGGCTCCAGGAGAGGGGCCCGGGACACAGACAACCTTCATATTAGGCCAGGTAGCCCAGAGTCCAGCAGGGCCCCCTCCTTTCAGAAAACTCGCCCTTTAAACACCATGAGGGAGGGGCTGGGTGTGGTGGTGCGCATCTTTAATCCCAGTCTCAGGAGGTTGAGGCTAGGAATTGCTTGAGTCCACAGGTTCAAGACTACCCCAGGCAACATAGTGAAACCTAGCCTCAAAAAAAAATAGCTGGGCATGGTGGCACCTGTAATCCCAGCTACCTAGAAGGCTGAGGCTGGGAATTGCTCGAGTCCATGGGATCAGGACTACCTTGGGTAACATAGCGAGACCTAGTCTCAAAAAACAAACAACAACATATACTCTGGTTTCTCTTCAGATCGTATAAATCTTTCGCCTTTTAAAAAAACAAACAACAAAAAAAAAAACCTCCATCAGCGGGCCCCAGGAGAGGTACCCTGGCAACCTGGGTCAGCCTAAGAGATCCCCTGACTTTGGTTCAGGGATGGGTAGCCTGTATGCTATCTTCCAGGACCCATAGGAGGCCAGGCTCAGGTAGCAGGCTACTAGGATCCCCACACTCCCAGCCCTGGAGTCAGGACTCCAGCTGCAGGTACTACAATCAGACTCAGTTCCTGGGCTAAACTCCAGAGGAAAGCCAGAGGTTGCAGTGCTAGCACTGAGGGATTGCCTGAGGGGGTCTGTTTCAGGCTGCCAAGCACCCTCCCTGGGTCTCCCCCAGCTCTTTCCCACAAGCCCTCAGAACCAGGAGTCAACCTGGAGGACCTCTCAGCACCCAGCAAAGGCCAGTCTGGGTCGACCAGCAGGCTGCCTCCACATCAGGCCAAGGGGCCCCAGGTAGCAGGGCTTGCCCCAGGTTCCAGGGCCCTGGAAGCCCACTATGCACGCTGCCCACTCCCTTCCGATCAATTGCGGAAGGGACCTCTTGCTCCCCTTTCACCACCTCTCCAACCCCCCCACTGCAGGGCTTTCTACCCACCAGCCGGCCCTCTCCTCCCAGAAACCTTGTCCTTCAAATTCCAGAAGAGGTCCCAAGGAACCCACCCCAGGGTACTGTGAGGGTCACCCAATTTGGCTCAGAGATAGGAACCTGCAAGCTATCTTACAGCACCCATAGCTGGCCAGGCACCTGGTTAGGCTCCTGGGCTCCCCACCCAACTGACCCCAAAGTCAGGGCTCCAGCTCCAAACACGACAATCAGACTCAGCATGCAGAAGTGAAAGTCAGAATATATACTGCATGAATGTATTTTTATATGAAGTTTAAAGTGAGACAAAACTAATATATGATTAAATAAAATAGTGGATACTCTTGTGAGTTCAATCTTTGAAGGAACACAAGAAATCTTCTCTTGCCTTCATCTTGGCAACAAATATCCCAGTACATAGGGTATAAAAAAATTCATCACATTGTAACCTCAAGATTTGTGCACTGTACTTCAAATTTCAAATAAGAAATATTAACAACTTGAAAGTAACAAGATTTATCACTGACTGGGTGTGTAGGTAGCAGGTAAAGGACACATATAGAAGAAATGTCACATCTGTCACGTGGATAATTGGTTATATTTAAAGGGAAATAAAAGAGAAGGACAAAGAGCTGTTAATTGCAACATTCCATTTGGATCTGCTGTACTGAAGGACCTTTAGAAAAGATACACAGCTGTCCAGCAGAGAGATGACTATTAGGGCCCAAAGTATGGGCAATGTCTGAGTAAGAGAACAAGATTCAAAACCCTAATACATAGTACATTCCAAGAAGGGAAAGACCAATCAGCTAAGCCAGGAAAGAAAACTCCATAGAAAAGACAGAAAATAACCACAAAGAAACAGGCAAGAGGCCAATTGAGAAGACTCTCTAGAAGGGAATGGACATAAATGTTTTGTTTTGTTTTGTTTTTTGAGACTAAGTCCTGCTATTTTTGCTGGTGAAACTGCAGGTTCTCGTTACCCGGGGTACCACAGACTCAAGCAATCCCCAGCCTCAGCTTCCCAGGTAGCTGGGATTACAGGTGCGTGCCACCATGCCCATCTATTTTTTTGGAACTAGGTCTCGCTACAGGTCCCAGGCGGGACTCGAACCGCGATCCCTAGGCCCGGCCACTTCATAGGCTGAAGCTTACAGGCACGAGTAACCGTGCCCGGCCTGGAATGGACATAAATGTTAACTGGACAGAATGCTTGATTAAGGCAAGTTCCAAAGTATGACATTTGCCACAATAAAGTCACTGGTGTCCTTACTATGCAGATCCAGCAAGTAAAATATGAAAGGCTAGGGTAATAGAGAAACATTTGCCAGAAAATACAACTTTAGCTTACCTGCTGCATAATCTACACATAATATTAAAGGAGATTATCTGAAGGTGATTATCATTCTTACAGGTATCCCAGATACCATGTTTGAATCATCAAAAAGAGGCCTATAGGACATGGTGTTTCTACCCCCTAGAAACTCATATTTACAGAGTTCCCTTTGGCATTAAGTGTCCTGCTTCCCCTGAGGAGGATTACAGACATCAGGTCTCACTGATTTCCAGTAGTCTGAAAAATTAGTTATTATGTCATATATACAAGAAGATCAGGAAATGAACGTTATTTAAAACTTTTGGGTCTCTTGAGGAATTAGCTATATGACTTATGTAAGGATCCGTACATAGTGTGACAAAAAAGCTCTGATTTTTGCTTGAAGACCATTAAAAACAGGGACAAATTTGACAGTGACAGCACAGCCTGCATATTTCTGTCTACTGCTTTGTTCTGATATTGAAGTGCTTCTATATAATTTCCCTGAAGTTGATTTACATCTACTTTTAGATTTCCATTCTAATCTACTAACCCTTAAAATTTCATACACAATAGGGAAGAAAAACCAAACAGGACAACTCACCTGAAATCTGTTAATTTTCTGCAGATCTAGAAAACCACAAAGATGGCACTAGGAGAGAAGAAAGAATGGGTCATGAAAGATCTGATCTGCCTTTTGACATCTGAATCCACCCCACCTCCCACCTCCCTTTAACAATCCACTCACTAGCTGGAAAAAATGTCCTCCTGTAGAATATCCTTTGGTCTTTAACTAACTTGGCAGTTTTTGTCTTTCAATGGAAACCTATTTTGATTTAACTATGTTTGAAAATCTGACTCCTGGCTAGGTCACTAATGAATGAATAACTAGAATCTGAATCAGTGACTTTTCTTTATCTTAGAAACAGATCATTCAGGAATGTGTCCTCTACTTTCAGTCTGAAGTTAGGACAGAGGAAGCAACCACAGTGCTGCACAGGATGGAAGAATGCATCTCTCACTGACACATATGGTAAAGCACAGATCCTGAGGGATCTGAAAAGATGCCCTTGGGAGATCTGAGATAGAATTTTCTTAGTAACAGTAATTTCTTTTTCCCAGACCACGCTCTCTCAAACCTTTGAATAAAGTGCCATTTCCTGGGCATACCCAGCCCTTGTCTTAGAACCAGCTCATCTCTCTTGAAAACTGGTTCAGAGGTGACATAGTTTGAAGGAGAGAGTACAAAACACAAAAATTACACATTGCTACTAGTCTTGTAAAACTAGGATCTGCTCTTTCTCATTTGGTCTTCCTCTGTTCCACAGCCCTGTTAGGAGGGCTCCATTCAGAAAGATCATGCTCTTTACCCTCCCTGAGCTGCTTTGTTCCTAGGAATCACACCTGAACACAGGGGAACCTGTGATGTCTAGCTGCCAGGGTTCCTTTTCACTCTCCTGGACACCTTAAGCTGGTTCCAGTGACCTGAGGATGGTCTTCAGATAGCACTGCTCCCTGCATCCCCTAGATGTGTCCTGGGGTTGGAAAATAAACTCGGAGCAGACAGACCATAAACAGTATGTGTGTGAAGATTTCCTACTATACTAAGCATAGTAGTCTTCTTACTGGATCCCCACCTAGGTCCGATCAAGGCCAGGTATCCCTGGGGGCTGGACACAAGCTCCTAGCAGCAGGTAAGGCCTGTTCACTCCTGAACTGTCTTTGTTCCACTCACTATAAAGAGCCAGTTAGAAAGGCAATGTGAAGGCAATTGTTTTAGACTTAGCCATGGCCCCTGCTCCCGCCTTCCAGAGTGTCAGCTGCCTGATTAAAGTGCATTTTACGATTCAATTCCTGTCTCTACTTTATTGGCATTTGGTGGTGACAGGTGGCCCCAAACTTTGGCATTACAGTTACACTTTGGCTCAGTGTTAAAACAGATTCAATTCCAGATTTAGACGTAATCCTCTAGGGAGAACAGTTGTGATTGTGCTCCAGTGTGGGTGTGGTCTTGAGACCTGGCTGGCTGAGTCTTCGTGGTTTCCCTGTTAGCAGGGAGCACACAGCGCCAAGACGCCCCCAGAGACCCATAAGGACTACGGCTAACTATTGATGTGAAGTCCGGCCGCCCGCCCACCCACAGAGGGCTCACTCCAGCCCCCTTCACCAGCCAACTGCGCCCACCATGCAGGCGCCCAGATAAGCTTGCACAGAAGGCCGGGCATGGTGGCACATGCCTGTAGACGGCAGCCTAGGAAGCCGTGGCCAGGGACCGCGGTTCAAGTCCCGCTGGGGGCATGTAGCGAGACCTAGTCCCAAAAAAAATAGCTGATCGTGGTGGCGCGCCCTGTAATCCCAGCTACCTGGGAAGCTGAGGCTGGGGACTGCTTGAGTCTGTGGTACCTCGGGCAACGTGAGCCTGCGGTTCCACGGGCAAAAATAGCGAGACCTAGTCTCAACAAACAAAAAAACAAACCTTGCCCAGCAAAGCGCATGCGCCAGAGCACCTCCCCCATCCCGCGTGGTGAGAGCCACACACGCTAAGGCGGAGGTTCCCGTCAGGCCTAGCGGCCGAGCGCCCCCGCGGGCGGGGCGAGGCGGGAGCGTGTCTGTCGCGAGAGCCGAAATGGGTTTCTCGCGATACCAGAAGCAGCCCGAAACGAAAGACTCAATTGGTAAACAGGACGAACATTTGAAAGTCCGAGTCTGTGACGCGTCTGAGAAAGGCAGAACAGCTTAAGGCTGGTGTTGGCAGCAATAAGGATAGATTGTGATCGCGCCACCTTCTCAAAATTACTGGCAGTACACAAAAGCTGTAGAATTGAAATACAAAGTAAAACACAATTACTACCTCATCGCCTTATATAATTGTGTAAACCTTTTCACATTTTACAAAAATGGGAGGTTTACTATTAAAGTATTCATAGCTATTAAAATGTTTTCAGTAAACTATAAACATCTTAGTCAATATATTTCTCAACTCAATGAAATTATCCAATAGAAAAACTGAAAGAAATCAATGAGCAGACATACATACGCCTCATTAAAATCAATAGCTATTTTTAATAGTTTAATAGTTTTCGTATTTGCTTTCTCTAAATAATTAACTTAATAGTTAATTTATTATGACACTACAGTCTCAAATATCTTGTCACTTGTAAGATTAATGCATTCTGCTGTGGAACTTGAGGTTCATTTATTAAGCAGAAATAAATCAGGAAGTGAAGGAGAATTATTGCATGTTTTTTCTCATACGTGTAATTTATATAACGAAAGCAAACACATGAACAAATCATTACTGTGAACGATGTAGTGATGGGATAAGGGAATAAAGTGGAGGAAGGCAACCTGACTGTGGAGAGGACACTAGAATTTTGATGTTGGGTGAAATGAGACTTATACACACACAGAGGTGAAGATGTACCCCTGAAATTTATATAGTGTTGGTAAAGCAATAAAAATAAAAGTCCTATATAATCAAAGTATTATCACACCTATAAAATTTAACGGTAATTTCATAAACTATATACTTTTCCCAATTGTCCTGTTTATAGTTTCCCGATTGTCCTTTGTTAAGTTTGCAAAGCTTTTAAGTCAGAATTCAGAAAACCCACATATTATACAGTAGTGATATCAGAAATAAATGAAGACTGGCATGCCTTAGGTAATCTAACACTAATTTTCCCATGGAAATAAGTGGAGAGTACATTCCCAAAAAGCTTTAATAAATGAAAATGAAAATTTTTTATTTTTTAAATTTTATTTTAATTCTGCTTCGTATCTTCTGAGCATTTGAGACTATTCTCTAACAATTCAACCACATAGTGCATCAATATCAAATTTTATTAAAAATCAAAATTCTTTCAAGCGCTGGGAGGCGAGAAGCCTGGGGTTGCTAGAGTGCAGGGGTTCAAGACTATCCTGGGCAACATAGTGAGACCTGGTCTCGAAAAAGTAGCTGGATGCGGTGGTGTGTGCCTGTTATCCCAGCTACCTGGGAGGCTGAGGCTGGGGATCACTTGAGTCTGCGGCATGGGAACTACCCCAGGCAACATAGTGAAACCTAGTCTCAAAAAAACAATCAAAATTCTTTTCCAGTCAATTGATTTTCAAATATATTTTACAGCACAACATTAACACTAATCCTAAATAAGTATATTTGAATCTGTTTCTTCTGAAAAAGACGTTTAACAATATTAGTATTAAATAGCACAAGTCAGTAGATGATTTACAAACGTTTCAAAGTATATGTACAACATTTACAGGAAATTAACATGTGATTTAACTACTACATATAGTAGTAACAAACTGCCTCAATTTTGAAATTCCCAACAATTTTTTTTAAATATTAAGGGAATTGTATTGTTTCAAACTTTGTGCATACACACAGTTCTAAAATGTTTATTCACATTATTTAAATTTTTAACAATTTAAATCCCGATTTAAGGTGACAGTATAAGTAGAATGATGTGTCCCACCCGGCAATATAAGTGCAACAAACCACTGCATTACCTGCAGGGAGATGAGGAGCCCAGATCCAGGCTGAATGTCTAAGGTTGCCTGTACAAATTGGTGCCCCACTCACCATCCCCTCAACGCAAACAAAAAAACTGAACCCTTGAGTACCTCAAGATTGTGATTAGAATAAGGAAATCAAGATGTGGTAAAAGAAAAAGAAGCAAACAGAGCTCCAAGGAGACCTTTTTAAACAAAAGGCCAGTTTTCAGCATTAAGAGGAAAGAGGGATTGATTGCATTTCATTATGAAAGGGATATTCCTCCAACAAAATGGCCCATGGAGTCATAGATCATGCTTGTTCATAGACTGCATATTCAGAAAAAGGGGGGATAGGTTTTGCCTAGAAGTGGGGATTTTAGCATTAGAGTCTGTGGGTACCATAGGCAACTCAGCCTATGCAGGAGACTGCACAAGTTCCACAGTTTGGTTACTTCTGGTTCTGGTCAGGGTGAACTCTTCTCTGTTTCTTCAGGCTACAGGAATTCATTGGGCTGTAAAGATAACATGACATACTTTAAGGTAGGTATTTTATAGCATGGAGCACCAGAAAAGTTCTGTACATTGCTTCTCCAGGGCTACTTAAAACTACTACACAGCTATTTTGGGATTCCAGTGATCAGTTCCTGTTCCCATCCTCAGCAGAACTGTAGTTGACAGTCCTTTGCACAATTTGAATATGCACGAATTTCAGTCATCATGATTTAAATACCAGTCTCCGAACAACATAAATCAAATTTCATTACCATATAAAATTGATTGTAACTGCATAAAGATAAACTTAGTGATGCACTCCAGTCTACAAATCACATTAATCATGAATGGGCATTCTGATGAGTGACCAGTTGCACCACTTCTTCCAAAGTCTGTTGATGATTGGTCACTGCAAATGTGTAATTTAATTCATGCAGACAGCCACAGTTGTAGCTCTGTGAGCTCTTTGTCTCCTCCTGAGTAGCTGTGGTCGCTGAGAATTGCAACACTCTTGGCACTTGACTCATCCAGACCTCTGTAGAAAGACAACCAAATTCCAGCATGACTTCCAGCAGAATAAGATTGTGTCCCCAGGATGACCCCAGCATATACACGTGCACACAAACCATCAAAATGCTTGGAGAAAACACCGCCAGAGATGTGTATGTATCTCCTACAACTCAGCTATTCTTTGAAATATTATCATCAGGAAGGATAGGAATTTGTTCACCTAGTCTATCTGAAGAAAAGAATACTAACTTTTGCAGACACAGCTGGTCTATCACAGTTAGACTAACCAACCCTTTGTAATTTTCATTTCTAAGTGAATTTGAAACCCCCCGACTTATTCCCCACTCCCACCCTTACCTGGTTCTCCTTTTTTAAAAACACACTCACCTTTACACAGATCCAGGTGTAACTTAGCTCTTTTCCCTACTGGCAGTAGTTACTGAATAAATCTGTTATATTGCTTTAATTAATGCCTAGTTCTGTTTATCTTTGATAGTATCCAAAGGACATGCGATAGACTCCCCATCCAAAATTTGGTTTAGATATCGAAACTGATGAAAAAGGATGGCTCCCAAGTAAATCCAAGGGAAACTTGAGTGCAGAGAAAAGATTGGCATGGGGTTTTATTCTGGCTAAGGGGTGGGGTGAAGTGCGGGCTCCAATCCATGTACGGAGGGACATTATGTGAACTTCATTTAGGTGTCAAAAGAGGGAGAACCTGGGCTTTTTTTTTTTTCTTTCCCCACCCCCCAAAGAACCTGGGCTTTTATATCACCTAATCCAGATGTGAGACTAAAGGGGACAAGAGTAGTAGAACTTGAAAAACATCAATGGAGACACCATTACACAATTCCATTACATTCTACCTAAAGATGGGTAATTAGTAATTTACCAACAAAGATGAAATTGCAGCAAAGAAAGGTAAAATTACAACACTGGAATCATAATTCTAATTGAACAAAAATGGAGTTGCAGAAGAAACTGACACCCCCATCATTCAAAAGGTTCAAGATTTGTAACCAGATAAATTTGTTGAAATGGAACTCACTGACGAGAGATATGACAAAAAGAATAAAAATGTCTCGCATGAAGTAATACCTTTTTTGCTTTTTCCTATGTCCATGGTTAAGAGCTCTATTTGATGGTCTACTTAATGCATGGATATCCAGAACATAAGAGGACATCCAGCACAATGTTTTTGCACTTAAAAGAGTCAGAGAACCAGTTGTATAGTTCCCACTATTCACTATCCTAAGTTTCACTTAGGAAATTGTTAGTCACAATTTGGCCTCAGTTTGTTATCTATTGCTACAGAGTAAGTTACCCACAATTTACCATAACCTCACTCAATTTCTGAGTCAGGAACCCCTTATCTGGGTGGTTCTGTCTTGGGCTCTCTCTTGAGAGAGCTAGACTGGAGGCTCTTCTTCCAAAATGGCCCACATAGGACTGAGGTCTGGATTCCTCAACTTCCCTCAGGGCAAGCAATCTCAGAGAAGTAGATAATGCCAGTGTCCTTTATAGCCTTACCTCAGAAGCAACATGTCACCACTTCTGCCACATCCTGTTGTTCCTATGGAAAACCCCATCATGTGATAACTTGGGAGGGACTGTAAAGGATGTGAATTAACAGGGTGAGGGGATCTCTGAGAGGGACAGTTCTCCCAAAAGGGACATCACAAAAGGCAATATACTCTATAGGGTGTAATTAGGACTGTGTGCTTAGTATGTGATTTTTTTGGTATTCATTCATATTTGTAGACTTTTCCATATTTTCCATTCTCCTCCCTTATAATCTGGTTTTGTTCTTTATAGTTTAAAAACTGGTTTAGACACATTTCTACAGTTAAGTGCATTTTATACATGCAAGTTCAAGTATCAGATCTGGTCAGTTTTTGCTAATTTGTTCCTCTCCCAGTGAGGGCTACAGTTAAATACATGGAACTATAAACTTAAACATGATTAAAATGACAAATATTACATTACATAGATATTATTTTACCACAATGAAATAAAGTCCACAAGCCGGGCACGGTGGCTCATGCCTATAATCCCAGCTACCTGGGAGGTTGAAGCTGGGGATTGCTTGAGTCTGCGGGGTCGGAACTATCCCAGGCAACATAGTGAGACCTAGCCTCAAAAAAAAAAAAAAAAATCCACAAAATTTGAAAGGAAAATATAAGTGACTAGAAACTTCAGTATATGTGAGCCTAGAAATGTTTTAAGTGATTGAGACATAAGAGAGATTAATAAAAAAAAGATTGCATGTCCAGATTGTAGGTTTTTAGTATGAGACTACAGAGCGGAGCATCAAAAAATTAATTTAACAGGTTGTTTTTTTAAATTGCTTCTTGTCTACATACTCATCATACCATTTCTGGCTTCAAAAATACCCAGAGATGTTATCAAAATTTCTTTTATTTTTCCTGAGACTCCTCACTATGAACTAAGAATTATGGTTCTAGATTTAGTAAATTCCTTTGAAGAGAAAGGCTGTTGTTTTGATTGTTCCCTTTGCCAAGAAGGAAATTTCCAATGAGACTGTTTACAAATACTCTTCCACTTACTGTTACGCATTCCAGGTCTGTTTTAAAAAGAGGGCAGGCAGTAACTCTCCTGCTTGCCTGACACTACTTAGGAGTTTCTGCTCACCAACCACTCTCTTTGCAAAGCAGCAGAGGCAGTTCTGCTGCCTGCCTAAGACTAAGCATCTTTCTAACAAACTTACCCCTTTCAGGGGCAACTCTTTCTGCCCATCCATGTCTGTGCAAGATTTTTCCCCTTCCCTTCTCTTCCCTTTTTATAATAACCTTCCCTTTGGGATATTAAAAAAAAAAAAGGTGGGGAAAAAAGAAAAAAGAGGGGAAAGCTAATCATAGGACACTGGAATAAAATTTAATCTGTATATATTCACTCAATAAACTAATTACCTTAACCAGTACCTATTTCTTTGTGAAATATTTTCCTCTATGACCTGATTCCCTTTCATCATTTAGACCTAGAATGCCATTCAACAGAAATAAATGAAAACCATATGTCATTTTAAATGCTGTAGTGGCCATATTTCAAAAGTAATTTTAATAACTTTTTAAAGCACAAACATAATGAATAAGCAGATGACTCTAATTAAACCTACATTTTGAAATAGTTGCATACAAAAAAAATTTGTTTGAGACTAGGTCTACCTATGTTGCCTGGGGTAGTCCCAATACCACGGACTCAAGCAATCCTTAGCCTCAGCCTTCCAGGTAGCCGGGATTACAGGCGCCCACCACCATGTCCGTCTGCTTTTTCGAGACCAGGTCTTGCTATGTTGCCCAGGGTAATCTCGAACCCGTGAACTCTAGTGATCCCTGGCATCTTGCCTCCCAGCGTTTGGACTATAGGCATGCACCACCACACCCCGCTTTGCACTAAAATTTGCGATAATAAACAGCAATGAAAAGCAGTATGCTGATTTCCTCGTTGAACTTAATCATCTTGCAGTTAATTCCTGTCCAAAATAATGGCAGAATTTTAATTTTGATTTTCAATCAACCTGAGTACAGGTGACATTACCATTTATGACAAATTTGATCAATTGCCCATCTTCCAGTTTCCATTATTGTTTTCCTTCCCATCCCATTCCTAATGTTGACTAATGTGCCCTTAGTAAGTGAATTTTTCTTTCATTAGCTTTAGTTCTTCAAAATCTTCTCAAAGTTTACATGTTATCAAAGTGCTCTCTCTTTTCATGGTGTAGGCTTATCATCAAAAGTAATGACACAGCTGGGCATGGTGGCAGGCACATGCCTGTAGGTGGCAGCCTAGGAAGCCATGGCCGGGGCCAGGGATCGCAGTTCGAGTCCCGCCAGGGGCACATAGCGAGACCTAGTCCCAAAAAAAATAGCTGGGCGTGGTGGCACACGCCTGTAATCCCAGCTACCTGGGAAGCTGAGGCTGGGGATGGCTTGAGTCTGTGGTACCACGGGCAACGTGAGCCTGCGGTTCCACGGGCAAAAATAGCGAGATCTAGTCTCAAAAAAAAAAAAAA
>PVHY01019433.1:0-27418 GCA_004024945.1 Uropsilus gracilis | reverse complement strand
CAACTGCAGACAACCTGGTAATGATGCACACACAGAGATTGTTGGTGGGAGAGCTGGCAGTGCCCCAGCGGTGGCTGACATGAGCCCCAGGGTGCCTTCTGGAGCAGGCTGACATCTTCTACATTTACTCTCCCACGCATCCCCTCCTGATCAAAAGTTTTTGGTTTTTACTTTTTTTTTCTTTCTTTTTTCTTTTTTTTGAACAAAAGTTTTTGGTTTCAGCAAAGAGGACACAAAAAGTGAGACTCCAAAAAGAGAAAAATAAATATTGATAAACTGGACTCCATTAAAATTAAGAATTTGTAAAAAAAAAAATTAAGAGTTTTTTTATCCAGAGACACCAAGGCCATTAAAAAAATGGGAGGCACGGCCCAGGAGAAGATAATTACCTTAATTTCTGTTAACCATCTGAAGGTTCCTGATTCAGGACATAGGAACTAAATAACCTTGTTTTTTTTAAAGATCCAGCAATTCAGTGTTTTAAATCTTGAAAAGACAGGCTATTGAACCGTCTGGTAAACACAAAGAGATTCTGACACATTCAGAAAAATGCAAATTATAAACAGGAAAATGTTATGTTGGAAAAAATGACTGGAACTTTTTTTTAAAGATCATAATGTCAAGTGTTAGTGAGGAAGTGGAAGAACTGGAACTTCCACACTTTCATGGTGAGAGCTAATTGATACAGCCACTTCAGAGAATTAAAGGGCAGTGTCGACGAAAGCTAAATAAATATATAGATTTATGACCCAGCAGTTTCATGTTTGGATATATACCAAATAGCTGTGATTGGCTCACATTCACCAAAAGACACGTACAAGAAAGTTCATCAAGTAAGTCGTGTTAGCCAAAACCTGGAAATAAAAGCTTAGCAACAGAATGAATAAATAGTGATATATTTGACTGTGGAATACAAGTGGGGGAAATAAATATCGGTTTTATACAACAAAATGAATCTCACACACCATGATGAGTGAAAAAAACCAGACACAAAAGAGTACAACTTTTTCCTAACGACCCTGTCCTTTTAAAATGTGAAAATAAAGTTATACTGTATGAGTCTATTTACATGAGACTCAAAACAAAGCCAGGCAGGGTGACTCGTGCCTGTAAGCTTAAGCCTGTGAAGCGGCCGGGGCTAGCGATCATGGCTCGAGTCCTGCCTGGGGCCCGTAGCGAGACCTAGTTCCAAAAAAATAGCTGGGCGTGGTGGCACACGCCTGTAATCCCAGCTACCTGGGAAGCTGAGGCTAGGGATTGCTTGAGTCTGTGGTACCCCGGGCAACGAGAGCCTGCGTTTCCAGGCTATATAGTGAGACCTAGTCTAAAAAAAAAAAGCAAAAAAAACCCCAAAAACGTGAGATTCAAAATAGGCAAATCTGATCTGTGGTGGCAGGGAAGGGGTGGCAGGGACAGTGTGTGTGAATACGTGAAAATTTGAGCTGTGCACTTAAGATTTCTAAGCTTCATGTGATAAAGAAGATAAATGGGATCTCTGTCTCACTGACTGCCCCTCCCACAGCCACACCGACCCCCCAGTGCGTTAACTCCCTGACAGGAGCCCTCCTCCCTGCTAGTGCTATGGAGACACAAATGTTTGCATCAAACTGGTCACGTCCTGTTTCTCCGGAGGCATTCCATACTTCTCAGCATTCTCAGCAGCGGCCACCGGGTGTATCCAGGCTCAGGAAATCGACCCCCCCTCTACAGCCTCCCCTGAGTTCCTTTCACCTGGAAGTCTCTTCCCCAGCTAATTGCTTCTCATTCTCAAATGTCAGTTAAAACATTCCATCCTCTGAGATGCCTTCCACAGCCTTCCAGAATGTGTCAGCATCTCCATGCAAGCAACAGTCTCCTAGCGTTCTACTTTCTCCTCACTGCAGCAGCTCCAAATTATGCTGGGGGTGTTTACATTATGTTTATCTTTGTCATTTCGAATTGTTCCTATCTGTCTTCCCCACTATGTGAAGATAAAGATCCCTTTTGTTTTATTCACCACTCCCTTCCCAGTACCTGGCACCAGTGCCTGGTCCATAGTAAGCACTCAGAAATTTGCCGGATAGGCAAGCAAGTCATTTAGCCTGCTGTTTCCAGTGCCAAGTTCTAGAAAAGCAGTTACTATAAGAGCAATACCATCCAAGCTCACAGCCCAGAATGGTCAAAACTTAAGAGTGAGATAAATACGACAAAGGGCAAGTATTAAGTTGGGAATATCAGATGAGGGCCTCCTGGAGGAGGAGACCGCTGAGGACCTACTGTTTTTTTGAGACTAGGTTTTGCTATGTTGCCTGGGGTAGTCCCAACAGCCTCTCAGGTAGCTGGGATTACAGGCATGCGCCATCATGCCTGGCTATTTTTTTGAGACTAGGTCTCGCTCTGTTGCCCAGGGTAATCTCGAACCCACAGACTCAAGTGATTCCTTGCCTCCACCTCCCAAATAGCTTGGATTACAGGTGCGTACCACTATGCCCAGCTTTGAAGACCTACTTTCTAATAACTTAAGGTGTCCACAGGAAGAGGTCTGTTCTGGGAAGCAGTCAAGTGTGTGACAGCTCCGGGACTCCTGGCTCTCTTGCCTTGAGTGCACCTGTGTGGATACACAAACCTGGTTTTATGAGGTCACAGAATTTTTGAAAAATAACCCCGTTTCTCACTGATGCAGGAGACTTCATGTGAGGGGAAGTCTTTCAGGGTTACTCCTTACATTTTTAAGACTGCTTGTTTCCTTTTCAGTAACCCCCAGCTCCTTGGGTTGTAGACCAAAAGGAAACACAGAGCGAAGGCAAGCCAGAGGTGACTCTTAGTTTCCTCAGTGCCCTCTTAACCTTCATTGTTCTCAGAACTGGTTGGTGTTGCACAGACTCATTTATTCAGCGTTACGGTGATCGCAGCTTCTTGCTTTGCATTTTAATAGTGACGTATCATGATTGTGAAATCATTGCAGGTTAAGAGCCAAATTAGAGTTTATAAACTGAGCTGTTCCCCAAATATTTCTAGTCAGTTGGCTTAAACATATCATTCAGTTCTGCCCAACTTCGCCCCTAAATGGAAGACAAGAGTATGAGGCAGCTGAGTGGGTTGAGGTTTAGGCAAGGCACAGCGTGGCAGGGCAGAGCATGAGCAAGGGCGAAGGACCTGGGCTGACCTCTCCATTGGAGTGACTGGAAGGGAAAGACCCCTTCAGTCTTCACTGTTTGCTGTTCACACACTGCCCTCTGCCCTGGCTGGAACACCTGGTCCCACATTCTGCATGGGGTGTGGAAGGGTGAGTGGCAGCGAGCTGCTGCCTAGTGCTGCATGGGATGCTACATCCAACACTACACCAAACGTGACTTGAGCATCCATATTTCTGCAATGGGGCCCAGGCTCTGACCCCTCCCGGGGTCGCAGAAGTCACCACTACCACCAGAAACTTGGCCCAGGATGCCTTTACCAGGCCTGCGAGCTAGCAACTAATGCCTCAATTGAGCACGCCTAACTGGACTATAACTAAGGGCAACTGCTTATAGAAAATCTCTGATCTGAGCCACAGAACAACTCGAGGGCTGTCAGTCTGGAGCACCCTGGCTCTTTGTGTTAAGACACGAGGCCCTGCCCACTGTGCCCAGGGGAAGCAGATAGGCCACAGCGTGGTAGGCTAAGTTACTCCCAGGCATCAGGACTGCTGCCAAGGACAGCCATTCTTGCAGCCACAGTGCCCTTTTTGTTAGGGCTCATAAATCCCCTCTTGTTCCAGTGACAAGGAGCTGGGGTCATTACATTTTGATAACCAAAAGAAGTGTCCGCCTACATTCAGGAAAGGGGACAGAGTTCTGATTTCTTTAGCATGAGGGAATGGAGAAGGTGCTCCGACCTTTCAGTCTCAGGTCCCTGGTGGATTTACAGATCTGAGGGGATGCTCATCATTGTGTAGAATCTCAACAAGTGTTCATCTGAATGCCTTGAAGGCCACAGAATTAGCTCTGTGAGCTATCCTCTCACGGTTCGTTGTGAGACATATCTTGCTGGACCAAGACCACAGTGAAGACCTGAGCTGGGACGATGCCTGTGGCCAGGTCTGCATGGTGGAAACTAGGAAAGCAGGGCCTTGGCTGTGGGATGGAGGATCCCCTCAGTTATCAAGATGCTCTACTTCCAGGCCCCTGACCCTGAGGCTCCACCTACATCCAGATCTGGCCTAGTTCCTTCTTCCTTCCCAACCCCCCAGTATACGTTTCTTTGCTTTCCTTATCAGAAGCTCTTGGACTCCTGGCAGTAGTTTGGTTCTGGAAAATACCCTTGTATAGACTTTACAACTGCTTACTGTGAGGGACATGATCTCCAGGTGGTCCCTATTCCATCCAGCAGCAGCCCTTTCCTGACTTACATGCTACTGGGCCTCTAGAGCTAGGCTGGACCAGCCTCGCCCCAGCTTCCCTCTGTACCCAGTAGAAGGCCAGTTGTTTGGTACCCAGAACATCTGACCAATCCTCTCCCGACTTGCTCCCTGGGAAGTCTGGAATGCAGCTTTCCACCCTGCCAGAGGAAGACCAGGATGATAAAGCTGAAAGTTACTTTACCCACACTGAACCCCGTTGCCCTGCCTCTTCTTTCTCCCCTCACCAAGAACACTTGGCTGTGAAAACTCCTCCCCTGAAGGCTATTCTGTCAGACACCCCCCCACCCCCTGCCACATACACTCATACACACACACACACACACACACTACGCACAAACTAACATGTAAAGCCCATCTTGGAAGCCCTGGCTTGTGCTGCCACAGAGTGTACATGTGCCAAGAGCAATAACGTAGGCTGCCTCAGAAAATCAGATCTTCCCTGACGAGCCCTCCCCCGCCCCATGTAGGTTGCTTGTGTTCTGCAGTCTTTCTGGAGTCAAACATATGTAGCCCTCAAAAACCAGTCATAAAGAATCTGCTGTGCTTGCTCTGTTAGGGGTGGCACCCAACAATACACATCTTTCCCCACATCACAGGTGATGGCCTATTCAGTCGCGAGGGGCTCCCATGGCCCATCTCACTACTCACAGGCCATAACCTCCGAGATCTCATCCCTTCTCAGGGTCTGGCTCCATCTCTGCCTCTAAACAGATACCCGGGGGCAGGAGTGTTCAGGGAGATCCTCTGTTCCTGGGTCTGGACTTACTTGGCCTCCTCGGTGGCTAATTGAGGTGCAGGTCATAGTGTTTGGAGAGCCAGCATCTCTGTGCATGTTGAGGCTCCAATTCATAGACCTCTCTGCAGAGCTGAGGGATTGCAGCTCTGTGCCTAAAGATGTTGGGCTCCCCGGGGGATCCAGCCCCCACATCTACACCCTGTAGACATCTTTTCTTAGCACTTTGGTGCAAGGAGCTTGGAACAGAGAGGTGCTTCAGGTGACTAATGCCTCACACGTATGTGGTGTGTCTGTGGCTCCATATATTTGTGTGTTTCAGGAATGAATACAAATAGTTCAACCCTCTGGGAAGTCAGGGTGATGGCTCAGATGTATTCACAAAGCAGACCTGATGTGGTCCCAATAAAAAAATGTCTTCAGGGACACTTGAGAGGTCCAAGACAGTCTGGTGCTCAGAGTGCCATTGAAGCCACCAAAGGGCCCCCCAGATTGTCAGTGTTCACATGAACTCAAAGGAGAATGTCATAAATGGCTGGATGGGACCTCCTGGACTGAAGTCTGCAGCTGGGAACCCAACAGCTCCAAGCACCAGTGATTCCCAGCACATACCTACAAGACCCAGGAGTGAAGGAAGCAGTAGTGGTTGGGCACATAGGTCAAAATCTGCCTTGTGAGAAGGGGCCCTTTTCACACATGTGGTCTTAACAAAGGCTAAATCCGAATTTATTCCCTTTTCCCACAACCGTAATCTCAGAGTGGTGGCTGTCAAAGTCAAGTTCACTGGTATAAGAAAGTATACTAGGGGACAGAAAGACTATATTACAATTTCTATATATACTTTATGAAAAACTTCAGTATTTCTTTTGTGTAAGTTTCATACTGAAAATAGTCTATTAGCAGCCCAATATAGAAATATGGTGTAAGTATGCAAATCAAAACCACACTGAGATACCATCTTACACCAGTAAGAATGGCCCATTAAAAAAAAAACAACAAAAAACAAAACAGGCAACAAGAAGTTGTTGGCACGGATGTGGAGAAAAAGGAAGTGTAAACTGGGAGGGCAAACTGGTTCAGCCACTATGGAGGGCTGTGTGGAGGACCCTCAAACAACTGAAAGTGGAATTTGCATTCAACCCAGCAATCCCACTACTGGGAATCTACCCAAAGGACATGAAAGTACTAATTAAAAAGGACACCTGTACGTGCATGTTTATTGCAGTACTGTTTACAATTGTCAAGATATGGAAACAACCCAAATGTCCCAAAACTGATGAATGGCTGAAAAAAGATGTGCTATATGTACACAATGGAATATTATGCATCAATCAAAGACGACAAACTTATGCCATTTGCAGCAAAATGGATGGAGCTAAAAGGAATCAGAAAAAGCAGAAAGAAGTCAGAAAGAAAAAGAGAAATATGGAATGGTCTCATTTATATGAGAGATATAGAAAAAATAAAGGATAAGGAAATTTTAAATCTGCCAACAGAACTGAACCATAGAGCAAGAGAGGGGAAAGAGGGAGAAAATTGGGGAGGGGGAGCACACAAAAGATTAAGATGGTTAACGGGTGTTAAGGAGATGGGAGAACCTCAGGGCAGACAATGATGCAATATATATTTGTATATATATGTGTGTGTGTGTGTGTGTGCAATCAGTAAAAAAAAGAAAAATGGTGTAAGCAAAAGCTAGATGATGTTCAATTTTTTTTTTTTTTTCTGATGTTCAAGAACAACAAAAAAACTGTTGAAGCAAGAGCACCCTTTGCTTGGACAATCAAAACAGCTTCCTAACTGATCGCCCCATCTATCATGGTAAAGTATACATAAACATTTTAACCATTTTTAGGTGCTTAGTTTCATGGCATTAAGTTTATTCCCATCACATTCATCTCCAGAACTTTTTGATCTTCTCAACCTGACACCAGCTGGGACACAAGGCAGGCTGGGTACACTACCAAGGTTTGGGTTTGGAATCCCAAGTTGGTTTTGAAAACAGATCAGGTACAACCTCTCACTGTCATCAATCAAGTTTAAGCTTAACCTGTACCAGTGAAGTATTCTGGAAAATGGAACCATGATGTTTGAAAGGCGAGTACCCCACAGGGGGATCTAAGCAGAGATAGCTCAAGACAGCTTCTGGAGACTCAGCTTCTGAGAGACTCATCCAGACTCTCCTGAAAGGACCTCTGACAGACCCTCACAGACTCCTGGAGACCCACAAGATCTTGGAGACTTTAGCTTCCGGTGCATTGATCGAAAATGATTTTGGCCTGTGCCTGGCATCTTAAAAGAACTGTAATGCTGGTGCTCTTGGACCGCCTCGGAGACATGTCTGGTCAGGTACCTGGCTCTGTCCGGCCCACCTGAAGATTGCTGTCATGCTACTTGCGCAGTACCACTGTGATGACCCCCAGTTGCCACAGGTTAGGTAGGTCATGCCCCACCCCCCCTGCTTATTGGTGTGCCACCAGTTCCAGGCTCACAGAAGAGACAATGCCATCCTGCATGAGCAGCTTTTCGTTTGGTTTGAACACTCTGGACACTATCTGGGGTAGATCCACCAGCCATTTGTGGTCTTAGAAATGCTTTCCTTTTCCCCAGTCACCCCTTTGTAAATAAGGCCTGTTGTTGCACCCTGAGCTTGAATCACATCTTGCAATTATAAGTGAAAGGGTGAGAACCCACTCACCATGCCATTTCCCCCTGCCTTGATCTGTTTCTGTTTCATCTGGTGTAATGCCCTTGTCGTCGTCGTCGTCGTGTCCCCGTGTCCGTTCCCCCCGCCCCCCACTTTTCCGAGTTGTTTTTCTTTCCCTCTTTAGGACTTCAATCCGGGCTCCTTTCCAGAGTGAAGAATTCCCAGATCACCCTCTTTCACTAGGTCAGGGGACTCCTTCCCTCTTCCCCTTGCCCTTTCTACCTCTTGTCTCAATTGGCACTATATCATCACCCCTATTTGTGACCATGTTTTCTACTTACAGCACTGGCAAATAAACCTATGGAGGTGAGTAATAGCATATGTGGCTTCTAAAAGTCTTACGGTCTGGCCGCGAATAAGCGCTCCATATTTCTGTAATGAATTGCAATAAGAAATTCGCGAGCACGCAGCTGACCCCTTCAGCCCAGCGGCAAAGTCACCGTGGAGAATGCGGGTGTTCCTATGGGTACTGGCCTCCCTCCCGGGCCAGGCTGCCCCACATGGAAATCCTAGGTCCCTAAGGAAGGAGGTTGGGGGGCGGGGGGGACAGCCCCGCCCCGCCCCGCCCCGCTCGCGCAAAGGGCGGGCGGGCTCCGGGCGGCTGGATCCGCAGCCACCCAGGCGTCTGCCTGGGGCGGGGGCGGGGCCGGCCGGAGACGTCACTTCCGGTGTACACAGCCGGTCCGGGCGGTGCGCTGGGGGCCGGGGCGCGTCGCAGGTGAGGAGCGGGCGCGGATGGGCGCTGGCCGGCGCGGGAGGCCGGGCGGGCCGGGGGTGTTGGGCGTCGGGTGGACCGAGGTCGGGGCGGGCGGCTGGACAGGCTCGCGGCGCCCCGCTCCGCTCAGGGCCGCGGGGTGCCGGGCCGTGGGCTCCCGTCCCTTCCCCGTCTGCTGTGGAGGACGCCGGGCTCTGGGGGCGCTGGCCGGGCGGACGGAAGCCCGGAGGGGCCTCCTGGCTCGCGCCCGGGACTCGGGGGGCGCCCGCGGACGCGCGCGGACGCGGGCCGGGAGGGGCGGGTCGGCGCCCGTCAGCCGGGGGTGGGAGGGGGCGCTCCCACAAACCGGTGGGGGGGGTCGCTCTGGCACCGAGACCCGTTTCCGGCCGCCCGCGGAGCGGTCCGCGGGGACACGACGGCCTGTGGGCGACCGGGGTCCGCGGGATCTGGCCAGGGACGCGGCCTTCACGCCGCCCGCGTCTGCCCGGCCGCCTGCGCACGCCTTCCCCGCCGTGTCTGGCCGCCGCGGGAGGCGGTTTTCCGGCCCTGCCCCGCCGGCTGGCGCAGCTCAGTCGGGGGAGCTCCCGGGGAGACCCCGGGAACGCGAGGCTGAGGGCGAGGGACCCGCGCCCGGGGAGCGAGCGCCCTGTCAGGGGTGTGTCTTCCTGCTTCGCGCGGTGCGAGGAAAAAGAGCATGCCTGGTTGGCATGATAAGAATATTGTTTATTTTTAAAAAGAAAAATACTGTTTCTACGTTGTACAGAATCTGTCAGCTTAAGGGGGTGGGTCCAATTTGAAATGTCCCCCTTTAAAGGCAATTCATTCTAGTAGCCTCACATTCAAGACGACACAAAAAGTATTGACAATACTCTTAAATGACAGTCATCCGCCCACCTGCCGCTCAGTGACAGCCATGGCTAACATTTTGGCGACATCAATAAATAGCGGCGATATGTTACCATTTTTACGCACTTACTAGTACACCGACCATCACCATAACCGAGTCCTCCTGAAGAAACATGTAGATTTTTAACCCCAGTTTATCACAAGATACACAGCTCTGCCAAAAGGATTTGTCTGATTATGCTTTAGGGTAAATTTACAAATGAGGTAAAAGGTAACATTCATTTTTAAAATGTGCTGTTTCTCTTTGTCAATGTTCAAAAAAATTCTTCCCATTCATAAAATAGTTTGCTTCTCATTTCATGCCCCCCCCCCCCAATTTTTACGTTTAGCTGTTTAATCTGGTTTGGTTTAAAATAAGAAATATTTTTCCAGTGGTTAGTTGTCCCAATTTTACTAAGCTATCACTGCCGTTTTATGCTATATTTTACATCTAAAGTTTTAAGATTATGTTGATAAAGGACTGCTTACAAATTTGATAGTGTGATTTTTGTGTATGCTGTGTTTAAGTTCCATTCACAGTGTTGTCATATCTTTAAATCACTTTACAAGTCCAGGAAAGAATTCATGGTTGAGATTTTTTTTCAAATCTTTTAAATTAAAATTTTAATTGTGTCATTTGCTTTCTTGCTGACAAGATAACAAATGCCATATGAAGAGTTCAGGTTTGTTGTGGCAACTTTTCAGTCTGGCATTTGAGATTCTAATCTTCCTCTATTTTTGCACATGAATACGTAGGTTAGCATTGGAGACCAAGATAGAAGAGTTCTCAGATTCCCTTGGCAAGCCTAGATTTTTCAATCTAAAATTATCTCTGGATTTTTGGAAGACAGCATGTTTTAAGCATCCTTTAAAAAAAAAAATTAAAGAAGTTGCACACAATTCTGCTGAAAATTGTACTGTGTTTATTCTATTGAAAACCTAAGCTTAATACAGTAGACCTTTTTGTCAAGTGGGTCTTCTAAATCTATTGGAAAATAATTGAGAACTTGTCCGCCAGGGCATCACATGGGTTGGACATTACTTTGTCTTTTCCTCCCAGGACTTTGTCCCTAGTGGAAAACAATAGCGTATTAGGTGGACAAAGAATGGGAGCTTGAAGAAGTAACTGCTTTATTTTTGAGTTACAAAAAAAGCAGGGTGCCATTTTCTTTTATATAAGAGAAATGAATATGTGCTTCAGGTCTTTTTTTTTTAAATGGCTACTGAACCCGTCCTTTTGAGGTCCCCTCCCTGATGGATGTAGTGACTCTCACCTATTTTTCCAAACTGTAAATATTTGGCAGGGAGAACACATTCTCTTGCTGTTGTGACTGCACCTGCTTGGCCTTCTTGACTTGGAGCCATTGTGGTCGTTTTGTTTTTGTTTTTGTTTTTTTTTTGGAAACAAAGTTTCGCTATGTTGCCCAGAGTAGTCCCAATCCTGCAGACTCAAACGATCCCTAACCTCAGCCTCCCAGGTAGCTGGGTGCCATCATGCCTGGCTGTGGTTGTTTTCTTAACTTCATTATTGCTCTTGCCTTTGCTGCTTTGCTTCTCACATCTGCCTGAGAGCATTTTCTAAGACTGAACTTTATGCCTCTACCACTCTCCTTTAATGTACTTTCCACTTATCCGGTGACATCTCAGCAGTCTTCCTTCTTCCCCAGACTGGACTGTGCTGCAGGTCATTTTTTTTATCTTTCTCTAACTGACCTCAGACATAGTCCTGAGGCCATATTTTCTCCAGTAATGGAGTCCTTCATTGCTTCCCACAGTGACCTTTCCTTCAGAACTTTCAGGTTCTTATGAGTTAACACGTCAGTCTCATCTTCTCTATTTGGCTTGTATTTGCCATTAACTTTCTATCTCTCCAACTTGATTTAAACTTTGTCTCTTTGGTCTAAGAGACTTCAGATATAACATTGTCCTACCCTAGATGACAAAAATGTGGACTTAGTCACATATTTATGGTGTTCTTACAGTACAGAACAGTTACTGTACTGAAAGATTGGAACACAGCTTGATTGAAAGGGACAGTTAGGGGAAGAAAGTGGAGTAAGCAATTGGTTGAAAGTAGGAAATGCCTAATGGTTATAATTTTGTAATTATGTTATTGTAATATGTATACCTATCTATGTAACTTGCTTTCTTCCCACAAAAAATTTAAAAAATTTAAAAGAAATTATTAAAAGCAAAAAACAAAAAAAAAGTAGGAAATGCCTATATAGTTTCACCAAGTTTCAGAGATTGTGCCTGTTTTGTTCTTTGCTGTTATCTCCAGGGCATAGAATACAGTGTTCTGGAAACTATTAAGTATGTGTTGAGTGAATGATTGATCATCTGATTACACAAATGAGCTATCTATAGAAAAGATGTACACCAAGAGACATTTTGTACATGTAGATTGAAGAGTTTCAGGGAAGACTTGAAGTTCACCAAACTGACCCAGCTATAACCCCAGGAAAGCATGATTGGAATGTTTGTTGCTAGAATGCTTAAACTTAATTTTCTGTCCACAAAAGAAAAACTGCATTTCCAGAAGAAGAGGGTTGGGATGGTGGCTATGGAAATTGTAGTGACTGGTCCAAGAGAGGGACTGACTGACTGGATGATGTGCCTGTGGCACTGTGTGGAGGCCCTGAACTCCAGAGGAAGAGCTGTGTGCACACTCCATCAGGCCTCTGCACAACCAGACAGCAGGGTGCCTCTCTGATGATGTCTGTAGCTGGGAGAAACTTTCCCTTGCTTTGCTTCTATGCTCTTAATACTCTAGTTAGAACGTGGCTTCACACAGAAATTTCCTGACAAGGAGAGAGTGTGAGTGACTGAAAACTTTGCTTCCGCACTGCTCCGGTCACATCTTGGTGTTGGGATTCTGGCTCATTACTCTGTTCCCCCCATTTGTAGAATGGGGTAATAGCTCTTCCTCAGCTGCCCCACACCTGGTATTTGCTCTCAACAGTAATTATAAGCTTAGTATTTGGTCTTCTGACTCATCAGTCATCTTTGAGCTTGGATAGCCTGAATCTGTCCCCCTGAACCTGTTACTCCTGGGGCATTGACAAAGCTGAGAACAACTAGGGGTAAGTCCTGATAGGCTGCTTGTGAGGTTGTGAGGGAGAAGTGGCTTCCTGGAGTAGACTGTTTGACCTGGGAGGAGTAGTGAGGAAATCTAGTACCACAGGAAGGTTAGAGGTGAAAAGACATGAAGTTTGTGAACTGCAGGAGACTTAGGGTAAAGGGTGGACAGTGAATAGGGTAAGTAGAGAAGTGATAGCAAATCAGGATGGAGAGCAAAGTGGAGCCAAGAGCTCCTGAAGAAATAATAACAGTATTTATCTGATTGGGCACTAACAGTGTGTCAAGTTCGATGTCCATCCCTTTGACCAGTGCTGGCCAGATCTGGTACTGAATCTGTGTGTGCTGCCTTGCGTTGTCCTCACAACAGCCCTGTGATAGCATGCCCCTTGATGTAGCCTGCAGTTGCTGCAACACTGACCCCTGATGCTTGTATACATTTGAAAACATTTTTGTGACTCCTGTTTTCATGATGGAAGTCCAAGCCCACCAAGATCATCTGACTTCAGGAAAATATCTTGGGGTAAAGTGTGAAAACGTGTATCTTGGAATGGAATAAAAACAGCAGTGGGTGCAGATAGGCGTTAAATCAGAGAAACAGTCAGTGAAGAAGGCAAGGTGCAGAACAGCGTGTGAGCGCTCACTTGTGTTAGAGAAATGAAATAAATTTCTAAGTGCAGAAAAAAATTTCTGGAATGACAGAAAGTGGTTGCCTTTGGGATGAGGTCCCAGAAATCCAGACTGTTAGCCTAACCTGGCTTTTCTTGCATATTCTTTCAGAGAGGATGAATTTTTTTCACTGTGAATGTGTCATATTTTTGGTCAGAATTAATAAAAATAAGTTTTAAAGGTTTGCTGTGTACATAATAGTTATTTAGGGAGGAAATGTGATGTTGAGCTTAGAGTAAAGATTATTCAGGCTGCTTATTCAAGTTCTGCCCCTGCCTTGGAGTCCCCTAACCTTAGGATCAGATACGCTCTCTTGACTCCATCTACTCTCTGACAATGGGAGAGGCAGTACTGCCTGTCTCCCTGTTCTAGTTCTAGTGAGACTTGACTAGCTTAATACTTTTGCAGTCCTTAGAACCGTGCCTGGAAGCTGTTCGTTTTTGTCGTTATACATGCACAGTTGTGGTTGGGGGATGACTCCTAGACTTCCAAGTCTGTCTCTGCTTCCATTTCATGTGGAAAGAGAAGGCATACAGCAAAGCAGATGATACAGGAGCAGGGGAGAGACTCCATGAATCAGAGAGTCTCAAATATGGGTAACTTCTTGGAAAAGTGAAAGGAGAGCAAAAGACAAAGGTCTGGATATGTGGGTGATGGACTGAGGCAGAGGAATGAGACAGGAAGGAGCCTGGAAGGAACCTGAAATCATGTGATGGCAGGTCATCGTTTCATGGCAGTTTTTCTTAGCGTATATAAAATAATGATATAATTTGTAAATGACATCTTAGGCTTGATGAAATGTGGTAGTTCTGCCTTGATCTTTGAAATGACTGAGGTGTTTCTGTATAATTTATTTAATGAACCCCTTAATGCAGGACATGTGGGTTACTTTAAGCTTGATACTTACAGTGCTACCAGTGATCATCCTTGATAGCTACCTCTACACCTGTTTAAGGGATTCAGTCCTGAATGATACTGCCTTCATTAATATTTTTTAAAAACCATTTGATGTTTTCCTTTTGTCTCTTTCGAATTTGCAAAGAATCTTAGGGAAGTTTTTGAGCACAAAATCAGAACTAGATGGAGCTGGAAATTCATGATCTTATTAAAACTCATCTGGGGATTAGGTGGTAGTGAGGTGTTAATTGTGCCTGGGACCTTGGGAATACCTGGATCTCCCCCAACTCAACCCCAGGTCCCAGAGGTGGGTGGGGGTGACCTGGGCTCCAGATGTGAGTGCTGAGGCTGTGGTGTCCTAAGCAGGGTGGGGCCCAAGTGGTCCCTCTCACCCACTCCTAAGGTGCTATCCTGCCCTTAGATCTCAAGGTGGGAAAAGAAGACATCCAGTTCCTTATGCCTAAATTATTTTGATTTGTACTCAGTAATGAGAGGTGATCTTTAGCTTGGGCTTGAAAGAGAAGGGCGTGGCGTCCAGGGAAATGGGAGGAGCCTGGCCGCCTTCCCCTCCGGAGAACACCGGGCAGCTGCTTTTGCTGGGTGACTAGGTCGCTGGGGCTCTGGGAGCTGGGTCAGAGCTGCAGGAAGGTAGGTAATGTTTGTTGTTGTTGTTTTGAAGTGGTTGTACCGATGTGATGTGGGGCTGAGGGAGTGGCTGCAAAAAGCTTGTTTGTTTAAATTAATAGTAGGCCAGAATAAAGAGTAATAATGAAAGATATTACCCTCTAATAATCTCTGGCCCCTTTCAGAAAAGTACCTTCCATTTTTTGAGTGAAGCTTGGAATGTGCTGAGCCAAATTCTGAAGAAACTGAGACACGCGACTTAAAATAACTTGCTGAAGGTGGTAGAGTTGTCAGAGGTGCTCTTTCCTGAGAGCAGGAATTCATGTCTGGGTGTCTGACTCGCCAAACCCATATGCGGCGGTGTTTGTATTGGTGCGCTTTCTCCTTGTTCTCCCTTTGGACTGTAAGCTCCTTGAAAGCAGGACCTTGTCTCATTCACCACTGCATACCTGTGTCTGGGGCAATGCTGTGCACATAGTAGGACCTTGGTCATTACTTACGCTTGTGAGATGTGGTAGCATAGAGCCGCTGAGGAATCCGGAAACCCGCCTGCTGGGGAGCCTCTGCGACCTGCCCTCTGGATTGTATTGGCTGTCTCCTGGGGTGTGAGGATGGGGAGCAGCCTTTCAGAATTTCCTCACAGTAAATATTTGACCCGATGAAATGTCTGTGGGACAGAATGGGTCCCCTGGCTGAGACTGATTGCTGTCTCTCTGAGGAACAGACAGGCTTGCTGGGTGAGCAAATAGTAGTCCTTTTCCTATCCTGGAGGAGGGAGCTGCTGTGATTATCCATTGATAACATCTTCTTGAGTGCCTTGAATTTTCAGAAGTCATCCTAAATCTAGATCAATTTTCTAGATTTTATCTAATTCCTCTCCATGGTAAGACACATGATTTCCAAATTACTGTTTACCTTTTGTATATAAGCGTCTTAATACTTGTCTTTCCTCATTCAAGGTTATTTTGGGTAGATTCCACAGTCCTCACAGTCCTTGCTTGTTAAGAATGAATAGCCCTATAAATAAAGTACAAATTGATTCATTAGTTTTCACTAGTTCCACTTGCACTTAAAAGTCTGGCAGTTTTGGATAACTGGGTTAATAACAGGCCGAAGTAGAGTGGATCAAGACTTTTTTGCACTAACAAAAATGAACAGGTTTCTTTTTTTTTTTAACAGATACAGATTTTTAATTTTTTTTTTTTTTTTTTTTTTTGAGACTAGGTCTCGCTATTTTTGCCTGTGGAACCGCAGGCTCTCGTTGCCCGGAGTACCACGGACTCAAGCCATCCCCAGCCTCAGCTTCCCAGGTAGCTGGGATTACAGGCGCGCACCACCACGCCCAGCTATTTTTTTTAGAACTAGGTCTCGCTACGGGCCCCAGGCAGGACTCGAACCGTGATCCCTAGCCCCAGCCGCTTCATAGGCTGAAGCTTACAGGCACGAGCCACCGTGCCCGGCCTAGATTTTTAAATTTTTAAAAATTAGACTTGAAAAAAAATGCTTCAATGCTTTATGATTCTTAAAAATGATGTATTTTAACTAAATTATTCTCCTTGATTTACATTTGAATTTCCATCAGCAACACAATTTATTGTTGTGAATGTTTTCACATTGCTTGGTACTTTTGATGTGAAAAATTTTAATGGTTCAGGCTATTTTAATTTGTAGATAAAAGCTTAGATAAAAACTTTTTGAAGTTTAAGAGCTGTTTATCTTGTGGCAGTGGGTGGTGGTGGTTTGTGGGTACTTTTTCTTGACAAGGCTTTGACCCCCACCCTTAGCTTCTTTTCCCCCTTCTTTTGAAGATTTCTGATGAGCAGAGTTTGGTTTTGTTGTTGTTGTTGTTGTTGTTTTAGCTTGGAGTGTTGTTGTAATACTTGTTTTGTTGTTTTAATAGTGACAGGTTTTGAGAGTTAAGGCTGTAGACTTCAGACTAAACACTGAACTTGGACTACAGAATATTGATATATTACTAAGAAGTAAGATGAATTACTTGGTCTGTCCTTAGGTGGACTAAGTAATAATGAATTTTTTAAATTAAACATTCATTTTCCTTTGTGTGGAACTGGATAGTGATTGCTAGTATTCTTTTCATTTATTTTTCTGCTTATTTACAGTGACTATTTAAAAAGCAAACTAACCTTTGATCTTCCTCCCTCCCCAAAGAAAATACCTTCAAAATAAATATAACTAAACCTGTCTTTCATCTGTATGACTGTTTAACACATTTGGCCTTTTTCTTTTTCTAACCTGTATTATTTTTTAAAGTTTCAACTCTGTTCAGACTTTGTGGTCAGAAATTTGTTTTCCTTCTGCTTAAATGAAGTTATCCATTGTTGTAGATTACCAAAAATGTAAAAACTCTTCAGATCTGCTGATGCAAATATGCTTTGGTTTTGAGGGGAAAGGTCTTATTTTGTGGTGATAAGTTGTTCCAGAGCCAGTGTCAGCATAGGAGGCAGTGGATCTTCCTAGGTGAAGGCAACCTGGGTGAGACTAGAGCACCTCCCCAAGCAGGCATGTTGTTACCGCTGCATCCTGCTTGGCGCATTCCCACACCACTCAACGTCAGGAGGGGTATAGAAGCATCTTTATTTTAACTTTGATAGAGAAACGTATGGATTCAGATTTTCAGGTAAAGTGTTTTTTCTTTATCTGCTGAACTTTTCATGCATGGATATGGTAAGATACAGAATAACAGGACTGCAGATCTTGTCAACTGCTTAGTTATTTCCTATTCTGTTTGAGTTAGAAATGAAGCTTTATTGTAGGTGACAGTACATACTCAAAAGTGTGGGCAGCTTCAGGAGAATCGCCTATTTGGTAGCTTTTTGTTTTAGTAGTCGCTTTTTTTTTTTTTTTTTGAGACTAGTTCTTGCCATTTTTGCCCATGGAACCACAGGCTCACGTTGCCTGGGGTGGACTCAAGCAATCCCCAGCCTCAGCTTCCCAGGTAGCTGGGATTACAGGTGCGCGCCACCATGCCCAGCTATTTTTGGGACTAAATCTCACTGTTTTTGCCCTGAGCAGGACTCGAACCACAATTCCTACCCCTGGCTGCTTCATAGGCTGAAGCTTACAGGCACGAGCCACCATGCCTGGCTTAGTAGTCACTTTTTGATTAGAAAAAGTCGTTTAATCCTGGTCTCCTTACAACTGTACCATTGACGTTTTTTACTCTGATAGAACTTGAATGTTTCGGGAGTTTTGCATGATTCTTTGAATTAGAATGTTTAGTCTTAATTCCTTGGAAACCATGTCTGTGTCCAAAACTGGTGAGTGCCCATTGGTGCACATATTTTTCTTTCGGAGCAGTCTTCCTGGCCATAGAAAGAGTCTGGGGTTGGTGGACCCAGAAGTGCTACTTCCTTTCCTCTGCCTTGGACTCTCCATGCCTGCCTTTCCTTTTCGATGTTTAAATGATGCCCTCCCCACTCAGAGATTTGTGTTCAGGAAGCTAGGCAGTGATTATTTTGTTTCTGCTTTGTGAACTTCCTCCCCCACTTCCTATTTTTACCCAGCAACTACAGGAAATGAGGCGATTCCTGGCTGGCTGCTGCTAAGCACTGATTTTAGGTGGTGGAGTAGAGGCCTTAGGTCCTGAGCCACTTAAAGCATTTCTACCTTTGTCTTTTCAACACTTCCTTCCTGTAAGCATCATAGGAACACGATTTTATGATTGGGTTGAGATGGAGACAGGGTCTCAGCCTGGGTTGCCTGGTTGGTTTCTGCTCAGCTGGAGAGTGGTTTTATAATACAGGTAAGGGTGTTTTTCAGTGGTGACAGTGGGAGTGGGACATGGACCTCATGGTCCAGCTCTTGTCATGGGTGAATAGTTTGGCAAAAGTAGAGGGTGACTTGAAGGAACCTCTTGCAAGTAAGGCTGGAAAGGTGGATTCTGGTTACTTTGTGGGGACCTTGGCTGGACCTCTTATTTTTAGCATTTACCCATCTCTTCCAGTTTCATCATCTTCCCAGAAAGTAACTTTTATATATTAGGTAATTTGATTACAGGAAGTGCTCAGAGTATTTCTTTAGCGGTACTGTTGACCTCTGGGGTGGATAATTCTTTGTCTTGGATGGACAAGGAAGCTGTGCTGTGCATTGAAGGATATTTAGGGGTATTTCTGGCCTCCACAAGGATCCCCCCCTGTTGTGCCAACCAAAAAATATTTACGGATGTTGTGAAATGTCTCCTGGAGGTAGTGATAAATGTGTGTAACATCATTTGTCAAGAACCACTGTGTTAAAGGGTTGAAAGCCAATTTAACCAATCCTATGCAGTTAGAAGAAAATAGAATATTTACTTCCTTGGAGTTAAACCAATTAATTCTTTGTTTCTATTCTGATCTGATAATTCTCATACATTCTTAATTTGCTGCTTAGATGTTGCTGTTGCCCATCAACCAACTTTGAGCTGTGTTCTTTGTTGTTATTTTTTCACTATCTGCTGTTTTTTAATTTTATTTTTTAGTCAATTTGCGCACACACACGCGTGCGCACACACACATTACATCGTTGTGTACCCTGAGTTTCTCTCACCATCTTGTTACCCATGAACTGTATCTTAAATCTCTTGTGTCCAATCCCTTGCTCTGTGTTACAGTTCTGCTAACAATTTTAAGTTTTACTTGTCCTTTTGTTTTCCTTATATCCCACATATAGGTGAGATCATCTAGTATTTCTTTTTCTTTCTGGTTTATTTCCACTAGCATGGTTCCTTCTAGGTCCATCCATGTTATCACAAATGCATCAAATTTGTCTGTTTTGATAGCTGAATAAGATTCCATTGTGTAAATACACCATAACTTTCTGATCCATTTGTCTGTTTTGGGCATTTAGGTTGCTTCCATATCCTGGCTATTGTAAATATTAGTGCTGCAGTAAACATCTGAGTACAGGTGTCCTTTTGCATTACTGTTTTTTATCCTTTGAGTAGATTTCCCAGAAGTAGGATTGCTGGATCAAATGGTAGTTCCATTTTAAGTAGTTTGAGGGTCCTCCACCCAGCCTCCCATTGTGACTAAACCAGTTTGCATTCCCACCAGCAGTGTAAAAGTGGTCCTTTTTCTTCACATCTACACCAGCACTTGTTGTTGCCCATTTTTTGTTTTTTGATACGGGCCATTCTTACTGGTGTGAGGTGATTTTTATTTGTATTTCCCTGATTATAAGTGATGTTGAGCATTTTTTCATGTGCCTATTGGCCATTTGTATTTCCTCATTGGAGAAGTGTCTTTTAAGCTCTTCTCCCCATTTTTTGACTGGGCTTTTCACTTCACTTATGTTGTGTGAGTTCTTTGTGGATCTTTGATATCTTTAAGCTCTTTTTTTTGTTATTTCATTCAAAGAGCTGGAGGCTGAGCTTCTGGAGGCCTTCTGCTCCTCTTAGAAGGTACTCTCAAGCTGGGCACGGTGACTCGTGCCTATAAGCTTTAGCCTATGAAGTGGCTGGAGCTAGGGATCATGGTTCGAGTTCCGCTCAGGGCAACACCGCAAGACCTAGTCCCCAAAAAAATAGCTGGGTGTGGTGGCGCACCCCTGTAATCCCAGCTACCTGGGAAGCTGAGGCTAGGGATTGCTTAGTCCATGGTACCCCGGGCAATGTGAGCCTGCGGTTCCATGGGCGCAAATAGCGAGATCTAGTTTAAAAAAATTAAAAAAAAAAGAAGGTACACGTATCTTTCTTGGTCTTGAAAGCAAGTTCCTTGGGAATTGAACAGGGTAGGTGTAAAGGAGAGATGGAGAAGCCATTTCAAATGTAATGCTCAGAACAGCTGCTATCTGTGGGGCAGTGACTGTAGACTTGGCCCTATAGTGGACAGAGTTAGTGGGATTGAAGGTAAGGGGAGGGAACAGGGCAGGGCTGTTGGTACTCTAGATTTAGGTTCACAGTTAATAGCACAACCAGGCAATAAGTGAAGCAGGACAAACAGGGAACGGAATGACTAGGTAAAATTTGAAGTATCTCATGAGGCTAGCATGTGAGAGAGGAGCTTTGACTAGAGGTTTGAATCCAGGCATTGCCGGCATTGGATAGGGGTGTAATCCAAATAGAGTTCACTTTTCTCTTCCTTGCTTTAGTTCAGCTTCCTGTCAGCCTCAGGAGACCTGCAGCTCTAAGCTTTCTCTTAGGAGTGATGCTGAATGTTGTGGTCTGTGTATTTGACAGAGGTGCAGCAGTGCCATGGGGGCAAACTACTGGACCCCAACTCCATCTCTCTAGGTGACTATTACTATAGCCGTGCAGCTAAACTGGAAAAACTCACTTAACTTCTTCAGCTGCCTCACCTACCTTCCAGGGTTATTTTGTGAATAAAGTAGGTAGCTCATGCAAAGTGCGTAGCACAGCACCATGGCACTTAATGCCCATTTAGTTAATGTCAGTTTTTATTTCAGGATTCTAGTGTAGATTAAATGAGATCATGTATCTAAAACTCCAGGTGTAGTGTTTGATGTATTGTAGGCTCTTAATGAAAGGTCTGTTTTGTTGAGGAGTGCTTGTGTGAACACAGCATAGCAATAGCTTTGTTTTTCTCTTAAAGCAGAACCTTCTTTTTTAGCTTTTGATAACTGTGTCTGTGGCTGACCATGACCATTAAATAAATACTGAGGATAAATTAATCATTCAGCAGGTGTCTGCTGAATAGTTCCCGTGTGCTGAGTACACTGGAATATCTTGAATGAGTTCAATGATCCTTCCAGAAACTGGCAGTTGTGATACACAATATTTTATAAAGCTCCTGCTAAGGTGGGGCTTAGAAACCTGATGTTTTGGTAACAGAGGGCTGGGAGCTTCCCTTTGTCAAGTGGCTCCCAGAAGAGGTGATGTCTCAGACCTCCGGGAGTAGAATAAACCAGGAGAGCTTTGTAAGTAAGGGAACAGAATATGCAGGTGTTGGGAAGGAAGGTGGGTGAAAACAGGAACTGCGCAATATTGGACTGAGGTCAGGGCAGGGGAGGAAGAATATTGAGCAATTGAGAGTCATAATCGATTGTAAGCTGTAGAGTGGCATTAAATGGACTCTAGGACATCACTGTGACCAGAGGGGAGCATTCCACGTGTTTGGAAAGTCACTCATGAGGCTCACTTCAGGCAAGAGGAAGGTGGTCTGATGTTTGGCATTAGCAGTAAAACCAGGAAATCGGGAAAAGATGGGGAGATCAGGGAGGCAGGGAGGTTTTGACTGAGTGATTAATTGGATGTAAAGGAAAATGAGTAGAGGGTAACTCCTGGGCTTCTGCTTCCTTGAGTAGTAAATGGTGATGCCGTTAACCAGGACAGGAAGAGAACCCTGAGAGGCTGGGCCTGGTGACTTTGAACATTGATTGAACTTGCTACCTGTCCAGTCAGTGAGTGACTGTTTGGGATCTGGAGCACACGAGAGGAATCTGGGTTAAAGAGCTGGGTTTGGGAATACTCCCAGGAAGAGTATCACTCTTAGAAACAGGGCACAGTCCTGAGACTGTGGGGTGTTTGGAGAGGGGAGGCATGGCACTTCAAGTCTGACCAGTGGCCTGGGAGCAAAAAGAGCACTAACATCTTTGCAAAGCAGCTTCCATGGAGTTCTTTCACTCTCGTTAATGTGCTAACATATATATGGGAAATAAAGAAAAATTAGAGTCCTAAGAAGAGGGAGAACAAAGAACTAAATCTCTCTGGCATTTTCTCTTGCTTGGATAGATATTTTAAATTCATGAATTTGAGAATAAAATTCTTCAAAGCATTTTTCTGTAGTTCATTTCTAAATATGACTTGTATCATTCTGAACTGACCAAAAAAAAAATAAATAAATAAAAATAATGGAAATGGTTGGGCTTTGAACTCCATAGACAATAACTTCACTAATCTCTTGAAAGAATTTCCTGTGTGAATTCTCCACATTATCAAGTGTAGATGTTTAGATTTATATATATATATATGTATGTATATATATGTATATATATATATATATATATTTTTTTTTTGGACTGTAGTGGAGAGGTGTTTTTTTTTTCCCCTCTGAAGAGGAAATTATTTGGGGGGTGGTTTATCTTTTTTTTTTTTACAACAGCTCTATTGAAATATAGCTTACATACCATATAATATATCCATTTAAACTATATCATTCAGGCCGGGCACGGTGGCTCGTGCTTGTAAGCTTCAGCCTATGAAGCGGCCGGGGCTAGGGATTGCGGTTCGAGTCCCGCCTGGGGCCCGTAGTGAGACCTAGTTCCAAAAAAAAAATAGCTGGGTGTGGTGGTGCGCGCCTGTAATCCCAGCTACCTGGGAAGCTGAGGCTGGGGATTGCTTGAGTCTGTGGTACTCCGGGCAACGAGAGCCTGCGGTTCCACGGGCAAAAACAGCGAGACCTAGTCTCAAAAAATAAATAAATAAATGAATGAATGAATGAACAAATAAATAAATAAATAAATAAATAAATAAATAAATAAATAAATAAATAAATAAATAAATAAATAAATAATATCATTCAATGGTTTTTAATATTTTCACATTTCTAAAACCACCACCATGGTGAATTTTAGAGCCTTTTCATCATTCATAAAAGAAACCCTGTTCCCTCTAGCAGTCATTATTCATTCTTCCCCTCTGCCCCTGCCCTAGGCAACCATTAGATTACTCTCTATTTTGATGGATTTGCTTATTCTAGACATTTCATATTAGTGGAATTATACCATATATGGCCTTTGAATCTGGCTTCTTTTCTATGTCAAAATATTTTTCAGACTCATGTATGTTGTAGTATGTTCAGTACTTCATTATTTTTTGTGCCTGAAAATAGTCCATTGTATGGCCATACCACATTTTATTTATTCATTCATCAGTTGATAGACATTGGGTTCTTTCCACTTTTTTACTACTGTGAATAATATTGATGTGAACATTCATGTACAGGTTCTTCATTCCCCTTGGGTATATTCATAGAAATAGAATTGTTTAGCCATCGGTAGTTCTGTTTCATCTTTTGAGATACAGCTAGGCTATTTTCCAAAGTATCCACACCATTTTACAGTGTCATGAGCAGGATTCCACTTTCTCCACAACCTTGCCAGTACTTGTTTTTTTTGTTTTTTTGTTTTTTTTGAGACTAAGTCTCACTACTTTTGCCCGTGAAACCGCAGGCTCTCATTGCCCGGGGTACCACAGTCTCAAGCAATCCCCAGCCTCAGCTTCCCAGGTAGCTGGGGTGACAGGCGCGCACCACCACACCCAGCTATTTTTTTGGAACTAGGTCTCGCTACGGGCCCCAGGTGGGACTCAAACCGCGATCCCTAGCCCTGGCCGTTTCGCTTCATAGGCTGAAGCTTACAGGTACGAGCCACCGTGCCCGGCCCAGTACTTGTTATTGTCTTTTTTGTTATCGTTATTCACAGGTTGTGAAGTGGTATCTAATAGTTTTGATTTGCATTTTGTCTCATAATTCATGATCTTGAGCTGCTTTACATGAGCTTGTTGGCCACTTGCATATCTTCTTTGGAGGGTTCATCTTTATTTGACCATCTATTCTGGTAACTAAATAGATTAACATAATTGACTAGGGAAAATGAGTATGTGTGTCTCTTTATGTAGTGAAAAACACCATAAACAGATGTAACAAGTAAAGGTCAGACTCCCCAGAGACATAGCAGGCTCCTTGCACACTTCACACATACCAAGTCTGAGCTTGACAACAGGGTGCTTGATGATCCTGTTACCTAGCTGTGACTTTGGAAATGGAGACTTCTCTAATTTCTCCACAGTACCTATCTTAAGTCCACTGATAGGGCAACCACTGCTAGGTTTCTGCAGGCCAGTGGCCTGACAAAGTAGGGAGGTAATTTGCAATAGGTTCATCCATGAAGTATGTACAGAATTTCTTTCTATTTAAACTGAATAATGTTCCATTATATGGTTATGCCACTTTTTGTGTATTCATCCATCCACCCATCAATGAACATTTGGTTTATTTCCACCTTTTGGTTATCATAAATAGTGGTGCTGTAGATACTGGTGTACACATACCTGTTGAAGTGTCTGCTTTTGATTCATATATATATATATAAAATATATAAAATATATAAAATATATCCAGGAGTTGAATTGCTGCTGGATTATATGGTAGTTATATATTTAACTTTTTGAGGAACTGCCAAACTATTTGCTTTCTTTTTTCTCCTTTTTTTTTTTTTTTTTTTTTTTTTTTTTTTTTTTTTTTTTTTTTTTTTTGGAGACTAGGTCTCCCTATTTTTGCCTGTGGAACCACAGGCTTACGTTGCCTGGGGTACCATGGACTCAAGCAGTCTCCAGCCTCAGCTTCCCAGGTAGCTGGTATTACAGGTTCGCACCACCGTGCCCAGCTATTTTTTTGGAACTAGGTCTCACTGCATTGCCCCGAGGGGGACTCGAACTGCAATCCCCCACTACAGCTTCCTAGGCTGCTGCTTACAGGCATGTGCCACCATGCCTGGCCTGCCAAACTATTTTCTGCAGTGACTATATCATTTTACATTCCCATTAGCAATGCACAAAGTTCTAGTTCCTCCATATTCTTGTTGACATGTTATTTTCTGTGCTTTTTTTCTTTTAGTAGTAGCTATCCTAAAGGATATGTAGTGGTATCTCATTGTGGCTTTGATTTGTGTTTCCCTAATGACTAATGATGTTGAGCATCTTTTCGTTGCTTATCATTTAATGACTTATTGGACATTTTATTGTTTCTTTGGGGTATATCTTCTTAAGTCCTTTGCTTATTTAAAAGTTGGATTATTCGTTTTTGTTGTTGCATTGTAGGAATTCTTTATATATCTGGCTATTAATCCTTTTCAGATATATAATTTATAAGATTTTTCTCCTATTCTGTGAATTACCTTTCACTCTGTTTTTTAGTGTCTTTTGGGTGTACAAAAGTTTAAATTTTGATAGTTAGATTTTTTCTTTTATTGCCTGTGATTTTTGTATATCCAAGAATCATTGCCAAGTCTGAACTCATTAGTTTTTATATAGTTAATGAATTTCACTTCAGAAGAATTTTTCTACTTAAAATGCTTGAATTGTCCCGTTATTGACCTTTAACAGAGGTTATTCTTCAGATTGACTCTGGAATTTTTTGACAAGAGCCTGGCAGTTTTTGATGGGTTCCTTGCCTTCTGGCATGATAAGGATTTTTGCAGCTATAGAATCATCTATGTCTAAAAGGAGCTCTGCTTTTCTTGAAAAATAGTGTTAGGATCATTCATTGCAGTTGGGGGTGTGAATCCTTCTAGGTCTTTTCAGTAAATGTGTACACATTTAGAAAAACAAATCATGATTTCAGAATGATATTTCAAATTCAGATGAAGGATTAAAGCATTTCTACTTCTTTAATTATATATCTGTCTCTGTCTTATTGACAAACACCAGAGAGGTACAGTCAACACACTGTTTAAACTTGATTTTAGTCCTTTTCTGTGTGGTTAGGCTAACAACTTTATAATTAGTTTCACTTGTTTTTTATTTATAGGTTTTTCCCCCCAACTTTTGTTTTTTAGTATATCTGCATCGTACTAAAGGTAAAACTATAAAACAATTTAAATTGAGAGTATAGTTTCCTTCCTCATCTTTGTTCTTCTCTGGAACACATAGATAAACATTTCTATTGGCTTTTTACTAATTCTTTCATTAAATATTCTTTCAAAATGTACATGTGTATGTGCCCTATTTCACTCCTATTTTTCTTCTGTTTTTCATCTTGACACTCATTTATTTCTAAGCTTTCTTGATTTTTGCCTCCTTTGTGATTTGCTTGCTTTAGCTCAAAAGATCTTAAATCTCACTGAGAATACAAGTGAAAATTTCCTTTCAGGTGTTTTTTCTAAAATGTTTCTTCAGTATGTTCTGCTTTTTATCTTAGTTGCCCTTTTTTGTCCTCTTGGTTTTTCTTTCATATTCTGGTGTTCCTCATCAGTGAAGAATTGGATTGATTATATAGACAATCTTGGAGAGCTTCCTGTTTTCCCAGTAGTTCTCTTTCTGTAATAGGGTTGGCTGCTTTAGTGACCAAGAGTGAGAAGTTTGGGTGGGGCAAGGTAGCGCGTGCCTGTAAGCTTCAGCCTATGAAGCAGCTGGGGCTAGGGATTACAGTTCGAGTCCCTCTTGGGGCACCGTAGCGAGACCTAATCCCAAAAAAATAGCTGGACATGGTGGTGCGCACTTGTAATCCCAGCTGCCTGGGAAGCTGAAGCTGGGGATTGCTGAGTCTGTGGTACCCCAGGCAACGTGAGCCTGGAGTTCCACAGACAAAAAGTGAAACCTAGTCTCAAAAAAAAAGTGACAAGTTTGGAGATCAGGTTAATTAACCTGTTCCACACTCCTGATTTTTGTATCTGTTGCCTCTGAGCTGCGTGTTTACAGGCAAAAGGGTCTGCTTCTGCCCTAGCGCCTTTGACCCTGCATGTTCTGGGAAGTAGTCAGCTCTTCTCTGGTCCATCCTGTCCTACAATTTCCTCTCCATCTTCTAGAAAAGTGGCCGGCATTAAATAGACCTTAAGCCTCTTCCCTCCTCATGATTTTTATGCTGTGATTCCCTTGTGAATGTCTTTACTATTGTGTCACTGGGATTTAGGGAGTGTGGGAAGGTAAACTTACATGCCTCTTTATTTAGCCTGACATATTGTGGCAAAACTACTTTGTCCCATATCATTGCTAACAACAGGGCTACTTTTTACTTCATTTTCTCTGTTAGCTTTTTTTTTTTTTTTTTTTTTTTTTTT
>PVHY01019432.1:0-27355 GCA_004024945.1 Uropsilus gracilis | reverse complement strand
CTTCACTTTTTAATATGTTGATGTTTAGTTGTCCAGCACCATTTATTAATGGGACTATTCTTTTTTACCATTTAATTGTCTTAGTGCCATTGTTGAAAATCAGTTAATTGTATATGTTATATGGATTTATTTTTTTATACTCAAAGCTTTTTCACTGATGTTTATGTCCTTATGCTGAGACCACATTGTCTTGATTATTGTAACTTTGTTAGATGATGGTTTTTAAACTAATTAAAATCATTTTACTTGAACTACTTAACTTTTGTGTCTGATTGTGTAGCATGAAACAATTATAAATTTATCATTAAATATGATATTAACTTTTTAGTAAGTTTTATTTGGCCATAACAATAAGCCATATACATGTAAGTTCCATTTTCATAGTTCATTGCTTATGTAAGTTTGGTTTTCTGCTTATGCAGCATCCAAAAACAATTAAAGAATACCATTGGTTTAAGTGACATTTAGATTAAAGAGCCATCTTTAGAATGGCTCTCCTAAGGGCAGTTGTGATATCTTTTCATGGCTGTTTGCCTTTTGAATAGTCTTGCTAAAAAAAAAATAAATAAACAACTTTACGTTTTCTTTTTATTCTTTATAATTTATAGATTTTGTATGCTGAAACTTCTTAACCAGAAGAAAGGGCCTTCACAGTGTCCTTTGTGTAAGAATGGTATAACCAGAAGGTACAGACTTCGGGTATTATATATGGGCGTTTAGAAGCAACAGCAGCAGGAAAGAGTAGAAATAAGTAACTTAGCTGGTTTCCCATCAAGCTATTCACCAGTAGAAAATTGTATAATGGAGTATCTGACTGATAGTAACCTATTCCTAAAGTTATTTTCCTAAAAGTTATGGTATGTAACCTTAGATATGTATTAACAATTAATTTCCTTTCTCTAATGCTTCTGAATGATGAAAGAACTGGTAGTCTTATCTAATATAGGCCTATATCACCCAACCACCATTGTCTCCTGACCTTGCTTTAGTTTTCTTGCCTGCATTTATTTTTTTCCTATTTATATATATACACACACATATTCCCCCTCCCCAACTATATATTGTACATTCCAGATTCTTTTAAGGTATTGACTTTGTGTCAGTTGATCCTTTTTTCCTATATATCATTCTCAGAAGGCCTTCAGATATTAAAAGGAATAAAATGAATGATATTTTCCTCTGAGTTAAAAATAATTGAATTTTCTATGCAGTGGGTTTATAGCTACTATGGATTCAAACTATTCTTATATTGGATACTTTACGACTTTTGGTGGACTTGAATGGCAAAAAATATATACATATATATATAAAACTGTCAGCAGCCCGGCATGGTGGCACATGCCAGTAAGCACCAGCCTATGTAGTGGGCTGGGACTGGGGATCACAAATCAAGACCTACCCGGGGCAACATATCAAGACCTAGTCCCAAAAACATAGCTGGGCATGGTGGCACATGCCTGTAATCCCAGCTACCTGGGAAGCTGAGAATGGGGATCACTTGAGTCTGGTACCCCGGGCAACATGAGCCTGCGGTTCCATGGGCAAAAATAGCGAGACCTAGCTGGAAAAAAAAAACCAAAACTATCGGTACTGCAGTACTGTTACATACTTTATTCTGGGATCTATGATGGTTTTTTTTGTTTTGTTTTGTTTTGAGACTAGGTCTCACTATTTTTGCCCGTGGAACCGCAGGCTCATGTTGCCCGGGGTACCACAGACTCAAGCAATCCCCAGCCTCAGCTTCCCAGGTAGCTGGGATAACAGGTTCGCACCACCACGCCCAGCTATTTTTTTGGAACTAGGTCTCGCTGCGGGCTCCAGGCTGGACTCGAACCGTGATCCCTAGCCCCTGCCGCTTCATAGGCTGAAGCTTACAGGCACGAGCCACCGTGCCCGCCATTGGGATCTATGATGTTATGATTATAATAAATATAATGTCTCTCCAGTAGCTCTGCTCTTTGAATATAGTTTTTTTGTTACTGTTGCTACATCTTATTTTTATATATATTTGCCTGTATCTTTATAAACAAGTAAAGACACACTTGTTTACATATATATCTTTATGTGTCCTTAAAAAGTTGGTAATCACTTGCTATGTCTATCTCTCAATTTAATTTCAGAAGCCTACAAGAAAGTACAAGATTTAGTCAGCTTGTTGAAGAGCTATTGAAAGTCATTCATGCTTTTGAACTTGACACAGGATTGCCGTGTAAGTATTACATAACTCCAGAAGCCAGCACTCACGTGACTGTCCATTAAAACTCAGGAAGATTGTGCAATTATTTCCTATGAATAGGTGATATGACCTTTTGGTCTGTGTTAATTTTAACTTTTGTCTGTATTCTGTTTTTAAGATCACTCCCACTGGTGTCACATCTTATTCATTGGTCCTCAGATGCATATTATCTACATTTTAACATCTCCAAAATTGGGAGCAATTTACCATTGATAGTTTGTATTGTTTTATTTGGTGAACTTTTTTCTTAAGGATGCTGAAAATAGTAAGGTACCTTACGTTGTTAGTGTCTTAGTGAAATACAGTTTTAATAAGCACATTTGTCTTATTGAGGTATAAAGAAGGGAGCAGAATAAATTTGATGATCTGTGTGTTTTCTAGGAGTAAAATTTCCGAAGTTGATTTTTTAAAAATTATAGGAACTTTAATTCATTTTCTTAACACAGCAAAGAGCATACATAGTATCCTCTTGGTTATTTGATTACTATTAATACTTTTTTCCCCTAGCTACAGAGATAATGTTTTCTTTTGTAATTCACAGTTGCAAACAGTTATAATTTTTCAAAAAAGGAAAATAATTCACCTGAACATCTGAAGGAGGAAATTTCTATCATCCAAAGTATGGGCTACCGAAATCGTGCCAAAAGACTTCGACAAAATGAACCTGAAAATTCTACCTTGGTAAAGTCATTTTTGTTTATTATAGTAATATCTTTTAAGCATTGTGAATTAGTGAATGTGCTAGATGCCCATGGATTAAAAGCCAGTAAACAAGGTAAGATGGTAAATGGTGGGGAAAGTGTTGTGACATACAAGAGTTAGAGGTATTGAGGGACAGTCCTAGTTGTGAAAGGATACTTCATAGCCCCTCTCCTGATTTAGTGCTTTATGGATTAGTTGCTTATCTAAAATAGCCACAAGGTCACTGGTGGTTTTAAACTTGTTGATTTTTTAAAATAACCATCTATGGCAATTTTCTGGGCATAAAGGGGAGTATCTTATACTTTATTTCTCTGAAAAGTTGCCAGAAAAATAAAAACCTATTTTTAACATATGAAAACTGCTCAACTTAAAACCTGAAGAAAATACAATGATTTGCTTTGTTGTGCCTTGTATATATATGAATAAGGGAGATCATAAAAAATAGTAGTGTATTCAGTACCAGCATTCATTTCTCAGATTTTTTTTTTTTTTTTTTTGAGACTAGGTCTCGCTACTTTTGCCCATGGAACTGCAGGCTCTCGTTGCCCGGGGTACCACAGACTCAAGCAATCCCCAGCCTCAGCTTCCCAGGTAGCGGGGATGACAGACGCGCGCCACCACGCCCAGCTATTTTTTTTGCAACTAGGTCTCGCTACGGGCCCCAGGCGGGACTCAAACCACGATCCCTAGCCCCGGCCGCTTCATAGGCTGAAGCTTACAGGCACGAGCCACTGTGCCTGGCCTCATTTCTCAGATGTTGAAGGACTCAAAATGAAGGAAGCCTTCCTCAGAGTGATGTTGAGTTTTTAATTGATTTTTTAAATTGATTTAATTGATTGCATCTATATATATAGATGTTGAATTTTTAAATATTTTCTGTACTGTATTTCTTAGAAATGCTAGGTTTTTATTATTTTCACTTATCCTTTTTTAAAATTTATTTTATCAGGCCGGGCACAGTGGCTCGTGCTTGTAAGCTTCAGTCTATGAAGCGGCCAGGGCTAGGGATCGTGGTTCGAGTCCCTACTGGGACCCGAAGCGAGACCTAGTTCCAAAAAATAGCTGAGCGTGGTGGCGCGCGCCTGTCATCCCAGCTACCTGGGAAGCTGAGAATGGGGATCACTTGAGTCTGGTACCCCGGGCAATGAGAGCCTGTGGTTCCACAGGCAAAAATAGCAAGACCTAGTCTCAAAAAAAAAAAAAAGGGGAAAAAAGAAAAAAATTATTTTATCTTAGTTGCCAACCCTGTTATCAGATGTAATTGGAAATGTGTGCTAAATGAATCTCATTCCCTTTCTATGCTATACTATAAGATTTTATCTTCAAACTATTTTTTCTTTTTTCTTTTTTTTGAGACTGGGTCTCGCTATTTTTGCCTGTGGAACCGCAGGCTCTCGTTGCCCGGGGTACCACAGACTCAAGCAATCCCCAGCCTCAGCTTCCCAGGTAGCTGGGATGACAGGCGTGCGCCACCACGCCCAGCTATTTTTTTTTGGAACTAGGTCTCGCTACGGGCCCCAGGCGGCACTCGAACCACGATCCCTAGCCCCGGCCGCTTCATAGGCTGAAGCTTACAGGCACGAGCCACTGTGCCCAGCCTCAAAACTATTTTTTCTTATACTTCAAAAAATTTTGAAATTTTATAAAAATCTAAAACTCAGAGAGGAAAATAAGAAGTTCAAACCACACATAACTTTAACATTTTGGGTTTTGTGGGTTTTTTTTTTTTTTTTTTGGACTTAATACATTTTTGTATACAGTTTGCTGTATGTCTTTTCCTGGTCTCATACATTTTAGCTGATTGTGGTCTGCTTGTCTTTGTTCTTGAGTTTCTCTCAAGGAAAAAAAAAAACAAAAACATTGAACTAGCCACAATTAGTTGATCATTCTTTCCTGTACTGCTTAGCAGGAATCCAGTCTTAGTGTCCAACTTTCTAACCTTGGAATTGTGAGATCTCTGAGGACAAAGCAACAGACGCAGTCTCAGAAAAAGTCTGTTTACATTGAGTTGGGTAAGAATGTCTGATTTTCTAAGTTTACATTAATAGTTGCCAAACTCTTTCTTATAGTTTTACCCAAAACCGGTCATAATTTATACGTAAGGTTGAGGACATTGGAAAATGAAAAGAAAGTAATTTTTATTATATTTTATTTAGCCTTGTATATGTGTTGTAAGTAATGTAATAGATGCAGCTCTCACCTTGAAACTTTTTCAAGAGCAAAAGAAAGGATATTTGGTTTTAAGTATGTGTAAATAATGTTTTGAGGGATGAGGGTGGTGATAAGAAAGAGTTCTGGTGGGTTGTTTACATCATTTGTAGGGATCGAAGACAAACTGTACTAGACTGGAAAAACTTCAGAGAAAAGTTCAGTTAAGCAGTTTCCCTAATTATCTTATCTTTTAGAATATATTTAGAGTAAGAAAGAGTGGCTCTCCTTTGGACTCTTAAGCACCACTGTATGTGTTACCATCGCACTTAGCAGATTTTCTTAAAATTACTCCTGTATTTTTCCCTTGATTAAGACCAGAAGTTCGTAGATAGTATTGTGTTATAAAAGTAATCAAAATAATGTAATAGTGAATATTTAAAAACACTTCTTGTTGTCCAGGAATTGTTGTTTTATTTGTATAACTCATTTAAGATACATAAAATCTTCTGAGGTTGTTAACCATTGCTATCCTTTTTAACATAGTAAACAGATAGTAACAGGTGAGGAAATTAAGATATAGAGAAATTAAGAAATTTTCCAAGGTAGTAAAGCTTGGAGGTGCACAGCCATGAGTCAAATCTGAGAAATCTGATGTCAGTCTACACTGAAACCCACTCTTGTCTGCAGTGCTGCAAGTTTGTCTGTGTGTCTACTGTGTATGTGGGTGTTCAGTAAATACTTTTTGAATGACTATCTGGTTTGCAACAAGTACTGTTTTTGAGTATAATTCTTGCAGTGAAAATTCTTTTTACTGACTTGTGTTACTTGGGGAAATTTTTAGGATCTGATTCTTCTGAAGATACAGTTAATAAAGCAAGTTATTACAGGTGAGTTAAAGAGTGCCTTTACGAAGCTAGCATTTTGTATTAGTATATATATATATCTATATCTATATATATATAGATATAGATATATATTTTTTTTTAGACTAGGTCTCACTATTTTTGCCTGTGGAACTGCAGGCTCACATTGCCTGGGGTACCACGGATTCAAGCAATCCCCAGCCTCAGCTTCCTAGGTTGCGGGGATTACAGTCATGTGCCACCACACCCAGCTATTTTTTGGGACTAGGTCTTGCTATGTTGCCCGAGCGGGATCCCTAACCCCGGCCGCTTCATAGGCTGAAGCTTACAGGCATGTGCCACCGTGCCCGGCCTCCAGTGATAAATTGTGACTAATGAAAAAGGGCTCCTGTTGACGTGGTGGTATGCATTTGTAATCCCAGTTATCTGGGAGACTGAGGCTGAGGATCACTTCAGTCTGCGGATTCAAGACAACCCTGGGCAACATAGCAAGCCCTAGTCTCTTAAAAAAAAAAAAGAAAGAAAAGAAAATAGGACTCCATTTTCAATTCTCTTTGTTCCTTAATTTCATATAGTCTTCAAACTTTACCTTTTTTTTTTTGAGACTAGGTCTCGCTATTTTTGCCCATGGAACTGCAGGCTCTTGTTGCCCGGGGTACCACAGACTCAAGCAATCCCCAGACTCAGCTTCCCAGGTAGCTGGGATTACAGAAGCGCACCACTACGCCCATCTATTTTTTGGAACTAGGTCTCGCTACGGGTCCTAGGCAGGACTCAAACTGCGATCCCTGCCGCTTCATAGGCTGAAGCTTACAGGCACGAGCCACTGTGCCCAGCCCTACCTATGTTTTTGTTTTGTTTTGTTTTTTGAGACGAGGTCTTGCTATTTTTGCCCGTGGAACTGCAGGCTCACGTTACCTGGGGTACCACGGACATAAGCAATCCCCAGCCTCAGCTTCCCATGTAGCCGGGATTACAGGCACGAGCCACCATGCCCAGCTATTCTTTGGGACTAAGTCTCGCTATGTTGCCTCAGGCGGGTCTCAAACCCACGGACTCAAGCATTTCTTGGCTTCACTCTGTAGGCTGCAATTAAAGGCACACGCCACCATGCCCAGCCCTACCTATGTATATTAACAGTAATCTGCAAGCAGTCCCCAACTGTCTTGTCTGTCAAATTGCTTTCTTTAGGAATTATTTCTTGACCCCAGAAAAATCTATTTGTTTTTTTATTTATTTATTTTTGAGACTAGGTCTCACTGGTGTTGCCCAGGGTAGTCCCAATTCCGTGGACTCAAGTAAACCCAGCTTCAGTCCCCCCAGGTAGCTGGGATTACAGGCGCCTGCCACCATGTCCAGCTGCTTTTTTGAGACCAGATCTCGCTATTTGCCCAGGGTAGTCTCGAACCCACAAACTCAAGTAATCCTTTCCCTCTTGCCTCCCAGCGCTTGGATTATAGGCATGTGCCACCACGCCTGGGCTAAGCTATGCATTTAAGTTTTGTTTTTTCCTTTGCTATCTTAGACTAGCATTTAACTATCATTTGAATATTGCTTCTCACTTGCAAGTCCATGAAACAGTGTTCTACATGTTGTTTCTTTGACTACTCAGTCTGATCATTCCATTTTGAATAGATACTGTTGAAAGGAAGAACAGATTTCAGAATGTGAATCAGATAAATCAACCTTAATGAAACTACCTAAAGGAACTAACATATTTGATCTTACTTGTTTGGTATTTCTGTGAGCATGTGATTAGTGTGTCTCATTTGGGCTTCTGTCTTTTCTCTATAGTATGGAAGACCACAGCTTTTCACAAATCGCCTCTCAAAGAGCCAGGCCTGAAGCCAGTTTGAATTCTGCAAAAAAGGGTAATGGCAAATCTCCCCAAATTAGCATGCGCTGAAGAGAAAATGGGTATATACAGCACTGTATTCAGGTTATTCACTCTGTAGATTATTGTTCAGTCTGATATATTTAAATGACATTAAATGGATGTGATTATAATATTTTTCTGTGTAACTAGTTGTTGGCTTCTCCTTTTGTGAGTGTATCATTTGCATACTGATTTTTATATAGGGAGAATGAGGCCGGCATGATGATGCATGCCTGTAAATGGCAGCCTAGGAAGCCACGGCTGGGGCCAGGGATCACTGTTTGAGTCCCACTGGGGGCACATAGCGAGACTTAGTTCCAAAAAAAAATATAGCTGGGTGTGATGGTGCATGCCTGTAATCCCAGCTACCTGGGAAGCTGAGGCTGGGGATTTCTTGAGTCTGTGGTACCCCAGGCAACATGAGCCTATGGTTCCACAGGCAAAAATAGCAAGACCTAGTCTCAAGATGAATGAATGAGTGAATGAATAAATGAATAAATGAATAAATAAATAAATAAATAAATAAATAAATAAATAAATAAATAAATAAATAAATAAATAAATAGAATGAATCTGAAATAGAACAAAGCATTGTATAGCTTATGCCCAGTGGGCTTTGAAGTCAGTGTTAGAAGCTAGGGGAAAAGGAGGTTTGGTTCATAAATAGGGAGAATTCTGAAACCATGATTTCAGTGTGAAGATAGAATCTAAATAAATTGGAATTAAGTAAAAGATTATGAGCTACATCTTTAGTATACTTGGTGGTTTATGAGGTTAGTTTTTCTAAAAGTAGGCAGTTGCTTCTTCTTTTTTTGTTTTTGTTTTTGTTTTTTTGGCAGTTGCTTCATTTCCTCTCCGAAGATGTATTAAGTTCTTTTCATGATAATTCAATTTTAAAGCACTGTGTTATTTTTTGTATACTTTCAGGTACTTGTGTATTTTTTGAGGAGGACTTAACAAATATTGAACATCACCAATCCAGTAGTAAAGATTTCACCACCACTGAGAAGCATCCCGAAACGTATCAGGGTATTTCTGTTTCAAACTTGCATGCGGAACCATGTGGCACAAATACTCATGCCAGCTTATTACAGCATGGGAACAGCAGTTTTTTACTCACTGCAGACAGAATGGATGTAGAAAAGGCTGAATTCTGTAATAAAAGCAAACAGCCTGACTTACCAAAGAGCCAACAGAACAGATGGGCTGAATGTAAAGAAACATGTAACGATAGGCAGATTCCCAGCACAGAGAAAAGAGTAGGCCTGAATGCTGATCCCCTGTTTGGGAGAAGAGAACTGAATAAGCAGAAACCTCCATGCTCTGACAGTCCCAGAGATTCCCAAGGTGTTGCTTGGATAACACTGAACAGTAGCATTCGGAAAGTTAATGAGTGGTTTTCCAGAAGTGATGAAATGTTAACTTCTGATGACTCATGTGATGAGGGGTCTGAGTCAAATAGTGAAGTGAGTGGAGCCCGAGAAGTCCCAAGCACAAAAGTTGGATTTTCTGGTTCTTCAGAGAAAATAGACCTAATGGCCAGTGATCCTCCTGATCCTCCTGTTTTAATGTGTAAAAGTGAAAGTATCCGCACCAAACCACTTGCAAGTAATATTGAAGATAGAATATTTGGGAGAACCTATCGGAGGAAGACAAGCCTCCCAAACTTGAGCCACGTAACTGAAGATTTAATCATAGGGACACCTGCCATGGAACCTCAGATAGTTCAAGAACATCCCCTCACAAATAAATTAAGGCGTAAGAGGAGACCTACACCGGGCCTTTGTCCTGAGGATTTTATCAAGAAAGTAGATGTGACAGATGTTCAGAAGATACCTGAAAAGATAAGTAAGGGAACTGATAAACTAGATCAGAATGGCCAAATGATGAATATTACTAACAGTTGTCATGAAAATGAAACAAAACATGATTGTGCTCAGAAAGAGAAAAAGGCTAACCCAGCAGAATTATCAGAAAAAGAATCTGTTTCCAGAACAAAAACTGAATCCATAAGCAGCAGTATCAACAATATGGAACTAGAATTAAATAGCCACACTTCAAAAGCACCTAAGAAAAACCGTCTGAGGAAGCGATCCTCTACCAAACATATTCATGCACTCGAACTAGTAGTCAAAAATCCAAGCCCCCCTGATCACTCACGACTGCAAATTGATAGTTGTTCTAGCAGTGAAGAGACGAAAGAAAAAAATTCTAACCAAATGTCAGTAACACACAGCAAACGGCTTCAACTCATGGAAGATAAAGAACCTATAACTGGAGCCATCAAAAGTAACAAATCTAGAGAACAAATAAATAAAAGATGTGCTGGTGACACTTTGCCAGCACTAAATTCAACAGACATACCTAGTTTTCTTAGCAACTGTTCAAATTCCAATAAACTTGAGTTTCCCAACTCTAGCCTTCAAAGAGAAGAACTGAAAGAGAACCGAGGAACAATTCAAGTGTCTAATACCACCAACAACCCCAAAGAGCTGATATTTAGTAAACGAAGAAACTTGCAAGCTGAAAGATCTGGAGAGACTACCAATATTTCATTGGTACCTGAAACTGACTGTGGCAGTCAGGATAGTATTTCTTTGCTGGAAATTGACATCCCAGGGAAGGCAAAAATGATGCCAAACCAGTGTGTAAGTCTGTGTGCAACAATTGAAAACTCCAAGGAACTTATCCATCATTGTTCTAAAAATACTAGAAATGATGCACAGTGCGCTAAGGACTCACTGAGACATGAAATGACCCACACTCAAGAGACAAGCATAGAAGTGGAAGAGAATGAACTTGATACACAGTATATACAGACTACCTTCAAAGTTTCAAAGCGTCAGTCATTTGCTCTATGTTCAAGTCCAAGAAACTCAGAAAAGGAATTTCCCCCAGTTTCTGCCCCATCCAGGTCCTTAAGGAGACAAAATCCAAAAGTCACTCTGCAATGTGAACTGAAAGAAGAAAATCAGGGGAAAAAAGGATCTAAAACCAAGCATGTGCAGGCAGTACATACAATTGCAGACTTTCCTCTGACTTGTCAGAAAGAGAAACTGGATAACTCTACCAAATGTAGCATTAAAGGGGTCTCTGGACTTTGTCAGTCATCTCAGTTTGGAGCCAATGAAACAGAAATCATTATTGCAAATAAACATTTAATTTTACAAAACCCTTATCTTATACCACCACTTTCTCCCATTAGGCCATCTGTTAAGACCACATGTAAGAAAAACCTGGCAGAGGAAAGGTTTGAGGAACCTTCATGGTCACCTGAAAAAGCAGTGGGAAATGGCAGCATCATTCAAAGTACAGTGAACTTGATTAGCCAAAATAACATTAGAGAAAATGCTTTTAAAGAAGCCAGTTCAAGTAGTGTTAATGAAGTAGGTTCCAGTACTAACGAAGTAGGATCTAGTATTAATGAAGTAGTTTCCAGTGGTGAAAACATTCAAGCTGAACTAGGTAGAAGTGGAGGACCTAAATTAAATGCTATTCTCAGATTAGGTCTTATGCAACCTGAAGTTTATAAGCAAAGTCTTCCTATAAATAATTGTAACTATCCTGAAATTAAAAGGCAAGGAGAAAATGAAGGCATAGTTCAGGCTGTTAATATAGATTTCTCTCCATGTCTGGTTTCAGATAACCTAGAACAACCTATGAGAAGTAGTCGTGCTTCTCAGGTTTGTTCTGAAACACCTGAGGACCTGTTAAGTGATGATGAAATAAAAGAAAATAATACCAGCTTTGCTGATGGTGGCATTAAGGAACGGTCTGCTGTTTTTAGCAAAGGTGTCCAGAAAGGAGAACTCAGGAGCCCTAGTCCTTTGGACTGCCCATGTTTGACTCAGGACAACAAAAGAGGGGCCAGGAAGTTGGAGTCCCCTGAAGAGAAAATGTCCAGTGAGGATGAAGAACTTCCCTGCTTCCAACACCTTTCATTTGGTACTGTAGCCAATGTACCTTCTCAGTCTCCCAGGGATCCTGCTACAGAGGAATTATCTACGAAAACAGAAGAGACCCTCGTGTCGTTGAAGAATAGCTTAACTAAAGGTAGTAAGCAAGTAACACTGGCAAAGGCATCCCAGGAACATCACCTTAATGAGGAAGGGAAATTTTCTAGTAGCTTATTTTCTTCACAGCTCAGTGTAGCAGAAGATGTGGGTGCTAATACAAGCTCTCAGGATCCTTTTGATCGTCCCTCCAAACAAGTGAGCTATCGGTCTGAAAACCAAGAAGTTCTAAGTGATAGGGAATTGGCTTCAGATGATTCTGAAAGGGAAACTGACCTGGAAGAAGATAATTACCAGGAAGAGCAGAGTGTGAATTCAGACTTAGGTACTGCAACCAGGATTTTGTGTTTGTCCCAGTCTATTCTATAGGAATAAATGTTTGCTAAATGTTTATTATGCATTTAGGGGAGCATATCTGAGTTTGCACTACAACTAAAGTACCTGCCTCCTTTTTGTCTAGATTGAGTAAAAATACTGAGTTATAAAACTTAGAACTAGCATAGAGATTACTTAGAAGAAAACTAAAAGGCTACATTATTTCAAAATCTTTCTGTGTTGAGACAAGATTAATAAATCCTCTTCCACTGGTGCCTGCCAGTTCTGACTGAATGATTTCAGTCTCATTAATATATTAATTCATCATTGTTAATCCCTGAGGACAAACACAAAAGTAATGGCTTCTTAAACTTTAAACATGTTTCTCCTGAGGTGCTTTTCCTTGGAAATTCTTTACCCGTCAAGAATATCATCTCTGAGTGAGATTTAATGCCCTGATTGTTACTGGACTTGCTTCTGATTTTTGTTATAATTTCTAAGATGAAGTCTAGGTTCCCAGTATAAAGAATGTGATCATTATGTGTGGCTTGAAATTTCTCTTGTTAGTGGAAAGAAACATAAGCAAATTACAGTATTTGCTGTTTTTAGTTCTGAATCTCTTGTCATTTAAGGTGAAGCAGCATCTGAGTATGCGAGTGAAACAAGCTTTTCTCAAGATGGTTCAGAGTTATCTTCTCAGAGTGATATTTTAACTACTCAGGTAAAAATCATGTGTGAGTTTGTGTGCATAGTGCTCTCTGCATTCAATATGCTGTCATGTTCTTATATTTGCTTATATCATCTCTTAGAATTAATGTTATATCAGGCCGGGCACGGTGGCTCGTGCCTGTAAGCTTCAGCCTATGAAGCGGCTGGGGCTAGGGATCGTGGTTCGAGTCCCGCCTGGGGCCGGTAGCAAGACCAAAAAAAATAGCTGGGCATGTTGGTGTGTGCCTGTCATCCCAGCTACCTGGGAAACTGAGGCTGGGGATTGCTTGAGTCTGTGGTACCCCGGACGAGGGCCTATAGTTCCACATGCAAAAATAGTGAAACCTAGTCTCAAAAAAAAAAAAGAATGTTATATTAGTTGTATATGGTACTCTGTCTCCTCAGATTATTAAATTGTAAGCTTTTTTTTTTTTTTTTTTTTTTTTTTTTGAGACTAGGTCTCACTATTTTTGCCCATGGAACCTCAGGCTCTCGTTGCCCAGGGTACCGCGGACTCAAGCCATCCCCAGCCTCAGCTTCCCAGGTAGCTGGAATTACAGGTGTGCACCACCACGCCCAGTTATTTTTTTGGGACAGGGTATTGCTACATGCTCCCAGTGGAACTCGAACCGCGATCCCTGGTCCTAGCTATGGCTTCCTAGGCTGCCACCTATAGGCATGCGCCACCATGCCTCGCCCCTAAATTGTAAGCTCTTGAGTGGAATTCATGCCACCTTTTATTTCATGTACACAAGCTAGCTCATTGCAGAACACTGACTACTGAATTTAAAGAAAATAAGTTAGCCGGGCATGGTGGCTCGTGCCTCTAAGCTTCAGCCTATGAAGTGGCCGGGACTAGGGATCACGGTTCGAGTCCTGCCTGGGGCTCGTAGGGAGATGTAGTTCCAAAAAAAATAGCTGGGCGTGGTGGTGCGCGCCTGTCATCCCAGCTACCTGGGAAGCTGAGGCTGGGGATGACTTGAGTCTGTGGTACCCCGGGCAACGAGAGCCTGCGGTTCCACGGGCAAAAATAGTGAGACCTAGTCTCAAAAAAAAAAAAAAAAAAAGAAAAGAAAAGAAGTTAAACCTTTAAAACTCATTTGCCCTAAAGCAAAATTCTGTATCAAAGAGCTATTTATTCTCAGTACCAAGTTGGAGCCTACAGAGTTCTCTTCTTATTTGAGTTTTTCTAGCCTTTCACTCTTCTGTGAATTTTTTCTTCTTTTAAAAATTCCTAGTTGTTTATATTTCATGCTTTTGTCATCTTTGTCTCTGAGTGAGACAAAAGAAAATACACAGCTTTACTTCCTGTATCTGGTGATCAAAGCCAATATTTTGTTACTTAAGAGAATAAGAGCTTTGTCATTTGTATAGCATTTGATAAAGTGATTATTTTGACGTTTCCTAGAAAATTATCACAGCATTTCAAAATGTATGTATCTTCTTCACAAAACCTGGTTCTCTCCTAATTTTATTTTGTAAAAATGTGGCATCAAAATTTCCCAAGTCTCAAAATTCAGCGTCATCTTAGCTTTTTTTTTTTTTTTCAGACTAGCACACAGTAATTGCTGGTGGTAAAACTGATGGGAAATTTTACTTGACTGTATGATTCAAGGCAGTTTGATGACTGCTTAATTGCAATATGCTTTCTTAAAATGAAGATATCTGAACTTTTGAAAAAATCTCATTTTTAATGTCTAATACTTTACATTATTGTAAGTTACAGAATTGTAGTAATTACAAGTTTTATAAATTGTATTTATTTATTTCACCTGTCATGCTGCAATCAGTTAGTTATTGTTGAATTTAGAAGACCGAATCACTGTCACTGATTCTTTTTCCCTTTTAAACTTTAAATACACCTTTAGCTGCCAACAAGTGGATGACAGTTTTTTCTGAATTTCTTGGAGTGCCAGAATAGATAAATCTCATGAAAATCAAATAGTCTTATTAAATTACACATATACATCATTGAAGACTTAGAAATTAGGAATAAACAGAAATCATTTGTGAATCAATTTTGAATACATTAAATTACACACCAAAAGACAAATATTGTGTCATCTTTTCCTGAGTATTTTTGATGGAGACATAAGCATTCAAGATGACCTTGAAAGATGAGAAGGACTTTTCTAGATGGAAAGAAAAGGGAGACAGCATGAAATGCCCAGGAAGTACAAAGTTATCCTGGGTGGTGTGTGAAAGGCCTTTTTAATGTTCTGTTTAAGAATTTGGACTTTATCTTGAGGGCAGTAGTGAGTAATAATTACATAGTGTTCAGATAGTATTATCTTTTTTTTGTATTAATTTTTGTGTAGTGGTATACCTTATAGAAGGAAGATGATATATGTGACTCTTAGGGAACTGCCACAGGAATATAGTTCTGTTAAAAGTAGATATCAGAGTTATCGTAGTGGGGATAGAAGAGTAGGGCAAATTTGAGAATCACTTAAGAATTAGAGTGAAAGCCGGGCATGGTGGCTCGTGCCTGTAAACTTCAAGCCTATGAAGCGACCGGGGCTAGGGATCGCGGTTCGAGTCCCACCTGGGGCCCGTAGCGAGACCTAGTTCCAAAAAAACAGCTGGGCGTGGTGGCGCACACCTGTCATCCCAGCTACCTGGGAAGCTGAGGCTGGGAATTGCTTGAGTCTGTGGTACCCCGGGCAACGAGAGCCTGTGGTTCCATGGGCAAAAATAGCGAGACCTAGTCTCAAAAAAAAAAAAAAAAAAGAATTAGAATGAAGCTGGGCACGGTGGCATGTGCCTGTAAGCGACAGCTTATGGAGTCGCGGCTGAGTCTGGGGATCATGGTTTGAGTCCTGCCCGGGGCAACACAGCGAGACCTAGCCCCCAAAAAATAACTGGGCATGGTCGTGCACCCCTGTAATCCTAGCTACCTGGGAAGCTGAGGCTGAGGATTGCTTGAGTCCGTGGTTACCACAGGCAATGTGAACCTGCAGTTCCATGGGTAAAAATAGCGAGATCTAGTCTCAAAAAAAAAAAAATTAGAATGAAGGTCCAGAAACTAATTTGGTTTTGATCTCCCATTTGTATTTGGCTATTTGCCTATAGGGGAATTTGTCTAAGTTAGAAAGTAATTCCTTTGAGAAAACCCAAAGGAAATTTACCTGACTATAATCCCCCTGTTACTTTTTTTTTTCCCACTACTAACCAACTTAAGGTTAGAATTGATGGTCATGATAGTAACAGCTTCAGAAGTTTATCAGATCGCTGTGTGTGGTTTCATTCCAGATTTACTGAGGCAAGCGTTTGGCTTGGGCTACCTCAGTGGTGGAACTACTCCCTAGCACCACGTGGTGGCAATGGCGCTGCTGCAGTCTCAGGGTAACAGTGAAAACCTTTGTGAAGCTGTGAATGCATTTTCTGGTCATAAAACCTCCTGAAAACTATGAACTCAGTGTAGCAGGAAAAAGTAGATGACTTATTTTCAGTAGAGGGCAAAATCATTTCAAAGCTCAGAAGAAGAAGCAGTATGAAACAAGCTGTGTGTCCCTGGGGTTTGCTCACAACCTTTAACACGCCGTCTAAAAGTGTTGGGAAAACGTATATTTGGAAATTTCTTAGCAAATTCTTTGCACACCAAAGATCTTAGAGTTCTCCATGAAATGGAGTAATAATAAACATCAGGAGACCCATAAGCAAGAAGAACTCATTATCATGAAAACAATAACTGCCCTTACAGATTTTCTCTAGGATTTTTCTGTTGGATTCTTTGCTTGAGCAGGCCCTTTTCTATGATGATCTCTAGGTACCCTGTCCCAATGTAGGATGCAGCACTGTGAAGGCTAGGACCTTGTCTGGTGTATAATAGGTGGTAAATAAATAGGTGTTGAATGAATAAATATATAAGTTAATGAATTAGCTCTGTGCTCTTCCTGTTGGAAACTAAAAGTGCAGCGGATCCCAAGCCAGTAATATGGGCAGATTACTATTGTTCTATAATGCAAAAGAGATGTCCTTAACATCACTGCATTGTAAAACTCACACATTCTTATATATGACTAACCCAGATCTCTTAAGAGTACCACAATACCAAATCTTTGAGACACAGCCTGTATAAAATGTTAACAGAATCATGCTAATTTTAAGTATCCAGAGTACTAAAGTACCTTAATTCTTTTTTCACTCCCTAGCTTTAAGAAAAAAAAAAAAAAAACAAGTTCATCACAATAAAGCTAGTTTATTTGGGAGAGTTAAAGGATTTTTTTTCCCCTTCTGACATCATTCTGAAAAAATATTATGGGTATTTTGTGTGACTGGCTGTATTAAAAGGTGTTTAGCCAGAACTCATAATTCCTTAGTAGGTAGTTTTAGTTCCCGTGCTAAAATTAATTAGTGTGACACTCTTGCTTTCTGACAGGTTTTTCAAAGAGTGTACTCTTGGTGTCATTTCTTGTCTTTGCAGCAAAGAGATACCATGCAGGATAATCTGATGAAGCTCCAACAGGAAATGGCTGAGCTGGAAGCTGTGCTAGAGCAGCACGGGAGTCAACCTTCTAACAGCTCCCCTTCCCTCATGACCGATTCTTGTGCCCCTGAGGACCTGCTAAATGTGAAACAAAACACAGCAGAAAAAGGTTTGTAATATTGGCCAAACTTAAGCAAAATTCTTCTCTTCGCTAAGCCTTTATCTCCTACTGAAAAGTGTGGACCCAGCTTCAGTATTTTATGATCTTTGCTCAGCATGTGTTTACTGAGTCACTTGTGGATAATTTGAGCCTGAGTTTGAGTCCCAGCTCACAAGTAATATACCATGCAGAGGGGCCCAAGATAGTCATTCATTGTCACTGTCTGAGTCACCCACAATGAGGAGATGTTATGGGGTGCCCATAGGAAGCTTAGAGGGCCAAATGGGGTGGGGATTAGAAATAGGTTTTCCCACAATTTTAGAAAGCCTATAAAAGACCACTCAGACATATTCCTGATAACACTGGTATCACAAAGCCTTCTATGTGCTTACTGATTTATAGGGAGAGATGTCCGACCATCCAGGAACTATACTTTGATCCACAGAAAGACCAATTTTGCAAAAGAAACAGGTGTTTTGGTTTGTTTTTTTTTTTTAGATTTTTTTTTTTTTTTTTTTGTTTTGAGATTTTTTTTTTTTTTTTTTTTTTTTTTTTTTTTTTTTTTTTTTTTTTTTTTTTTTTTTTTTTTTTTTTTTTGAGGTCTTGCTATTTTTGCCCGTGGTACCATCCTCAGCTTCCCAGGTAGCTGTAATTACAGGTGTGGCCACCACGCCCAGCTATTTTTTTGGGGACTAGGTCTTGCTGTGTTCCCAAACGGGACTCAAGCCGCAATCCCTAGCCCCAGCTGCTTCATAGACTGAAGCTTACAGGCACAAGGCACCGTGTCCAGCTAGAAACAGGTGTTTTAACACAAAATTATAGTTATAGCAAGGCCATATGGAGAGCAGGTGGAACTAATCAGTGCTGACTTGCTTTAAGAAGTGAGCTTGAACTGAGGAATAACATAGCTTACATAAAGGAACATGAGATGAGAGTTTAAGTTTTTAATTGGAAAGGACCTCATGAAATACAGCACAATAGGCAAATAGGTAATGGCAAATAACCTAGACACGTAAACAAGAGGCTAGCCACAGGCATGGGTTCCAGAGGGGGAACAGATGCTTAGAACAGGCAGATGTTGTGAGTCCTCCCAGTGTTCTTCACTATTGTCAGTAATACCCAGCTAACTTAGTGGGGTTTTTTTGCTTGTTTGTTTTTGAGACTAGGTCTCGCTATTTTTGCCGGTGGAACCACAGGCTCTCGTTGCCCGGGGTACCACAGACTCAAGCAATCCCCAGCCTCAGCTTCCCAGGTAGCTGGGGTTACAGGCACGCACCACCATACCCAGCTATTTTTTGGAACTAGGTCTTGCTACGGGCCCAGGCAGGACTCGAACTGCGATCCCTAGCCCTGGCCGCTTCATAGGCTGAAGCTTACAGGCACGAGCCACCATATCCGGCCCCAGCTAACTTAGTGTTAAAGTTTTTTCCTTGCTACTCCTTACCTGAGTCCTTCAGAGGGCCATAGGGCCGTCCTTTGAGTCTTTCTGAGAGCCCAAGTCTTCGTTATTCAGAATAATGGCCTTGGGCCCCTAGTATGCCTTCCAGTATTTTTATGTTCAGAGAGAAACAGTAGTTCATGCATGAGAGGCTAGAACTCTGTTGCTATGGCAGTGGTTCAAAATGTATTTCCTTAAATGCTTTCTTTGTAACTATTTTCATTTAGTTTATCTCCCAGATAATGAAACCCAAAGCCTAGTCCCCACTACAGTGCTCCTCTTTGAGTCCAAAAACAATAGACTTTTCAATTTTAACACAGAATATAAGATGTTTTTGCCTAATGTTGAATATATATGTGATGTGTGACTTTGCTATCTCATCTTTGGGGACATGTTTATATCTCTACACACTCCCATCCCCACCCAAACTATTGCCTCACCAAGATCTGTGGACAAAATATTCGTGGAATGTTTTGAGCATCAACTTAATATCGATCGGTTTTGACCTTTCCCTTAAACTGTTGTGAGTTTTAACTAAATTTCAAGCAAGCTTCTTAGGAAAGTATTACCTTCAGTTGTGCTAATGACATTTTTTAAGAGTAAACTTTATTTTGGAATAATTTTAGGTCTACAGAAGAGTGACAGCAAACAGTGATAGTACAGAGAGTTTCCTTGGGCACTGTAATACTCACCTCATTTCAGTTTCCCCTAATTTCATCTTAGGTTACCATGTTATTTTTGTGAGAAATAAGAAACTAACATTGGTACATTAATTGTAGTGAGTGGAACTCTACACTCATTTGAATTTCAGTGTTTTGTGGGCATTCTTCAGATCCAGTAGTCTTAAAAATAATGGAGGTCCTTTTTCTGCAGTCTTTATTTTTAATATCAAAAGGACAGAGTTATTATAAAAAAAGGGAATGGAAGTAAAAGATGTTTGCACAGACACAAGTGAGCAAAAAGCTGCCCCTGAGAGCGACAGGTTTGTTAAGAGAGGCTTTCGTGGAAACACAGTGGGCAGGTTTGAGAGAGCTGCCTCTGCTGCTTTGCAAACGGAAAAGGTTGGTGAAGAGAAACACCTGTAATCACAACAGGCGGGAAGGTTGCTCTGTTTTTTCTACAGTCTTTACATCACTCAGCATAGCTCTAACTTGTTTTACTTTATGTCATTCCCAATGTTTTTGTAAATTTGAATACCTATTATAAATTATGTGTGCACAAGTTAGTAACTATGGGGGCTGTGCACTGTAGCCATTCCTTTTTGTGGCCTGTATTGCCTCTTTTTGTTTTTGAGACTAGGTCTCGCTATTTTTGCAAGTGGAACTGCAGGCTCTCGTTGCCCTGAGGTACCACACTCAAGCAATCCCCAGCCTCAGCTTCCCAGGTAGCTGGGATGACAGGCGCGCCAACATGCCCAGCTATTTTTTGGGACTAGGTTTCACTACATGCCCCAGGCGGGACTCGAACTGTGATCCCTAGCCCCGGCCGCTTCATAGAAGGCTGAAGCTTACAGGCATGAGCCTACGTGCTCGACCCAAGAAGAACGTTGTATTCAGAGGATTTTTAATAGTGAACAGCGGAAGCCAGTCACCAGGGAAACAGCTGAGTCCCTGGGGTGATGCTTCCTTTTTATCCCCTCCCTCCTACACCCAGATGAGCCCACTTGCACATGCGCTCCAATTGGGCCAGGTGTATACAATCATGGGGAGGGCACAATACCACAGGTTCTGGTTATAGAGGTGACTAGCAGAAGGATGTAAAGAACTTTGGTAGCTCATTTACCCTGTGTGTATGCTGATGGTTCTCATGTATACTGAGGATCAGTTTTTCCCTCAGAGGTTTTGATTTTTGTTTCACATTAGTTTCATTGCAGGAGATAAGCCAAGCTGCCTTCAGATAGACTGCTGGTTATGTGCTTTATAAAGCTGGGTTCCATTATGAGTTCTGTAATTTATAGTTTATCACTTCTTAATGTCTTAACATCTTTCCTCCTCAATATATTTTCTTTGGATTCATTCCAGTACTTAACGCTAAGCACATAGTAGGCAGTTGTAAATTTGTTAAATATTTGGTCTGATACATATTGCCTACCATGAAAAATAGATCAGCTTCTCTTTTAGGTTTTTTTTTTGAGACTAGGTCTTGCTATTTTTGCCTGTGGAACCGCAGGCTCTCGTTGCCTGGGGTACCACAGACTCAAGCAATCCCCAGCCTCAGCTTCTCAGGTAGCTGGGATTACAGGTTCGCACCACCACGCCCAGCTATTTTTTTGGAACTAGGTCTCACTATAGTCCCCAGGCGGGACTTGAACCGCGATCCCTTGCCCCTGCCGTTTCATAGGCTGAAGCTTACAGGCACGAGCCACCGTGCCCGGCAGTTTTGTTTGTTTGTTTTTTGTTTTTTTTTAAAGAATCAGAATTTAGGACTGGGGCATGGTGGCGCGTAGCTTTAATCGCAGCCTACGAAGCAAGGCCAAAACTAGAAATCTCTTGAATCTGCAGGTTCGAGACCCGCCTTGGGCAATATAGCGAGACCTTGTCTCAAAAAATAGCTGGGCATGGTGGCGCATGCCTGTAATCCTCACTACCTGGGAGGCTGAGGCTGGGGATTGCTTGAGTCTGTGGTACCCCAGGCAACTTGAACCTGCACTTCCCCAGGCAACAAAATGAGACCTAGTCTCAAAAAAAGAAAAAAAATCAAAATTATTGAGTATAACATATTAAAACCTCCGGATAAGGGAATGTTTTATTTTTTACTTTTATTGATTTATTTTTTTGAGACTTAGGTCTTGCTATTTTCGCCTGTGGAACCGCAGGCTCACATTGCCCAGGGTACCACAGACTCAAGCCATCCCCAGCCTCAGCTTCCCAGGTAGCTGGGATTACAGGTGCACGCCACCATTTCAGCTGTATTTTTTTGGAACGGTCTCGCTTCGTGCCCCTGGTGGGACTCCAACCATGATCCCTAGCCCCGGCCACGGCTTCCTAGGCTGCCGCTTACAGGCATAGGCCACCATGCCCGGCCTAATTTGTTTTCTTAATAGCTTGAGCCCCATTGTAGTGGAAAAGCAAACTCAAGCCAGGTACATGGCTTGTGCCTGGGGCTAGGAATGGTTTTGAGTCCAGCTCAGGGCAACCCAGCAAGACCTAGTCCCAAAAAACAGCTGGACATGGTGGCATGCGCCTGTAATCCCAGCTACCTGGGAAGCTGAGGCTGGGGATTGCTTGAGTTGTGGTACCCTGGGCAACATGAGCCTGCGGTTCCATTGGCAAAAATAGTGAGACCTAGTCTCAAAAAAAAAAAGCAAACTCAGATGCTGAATGTTGGCAGCATAGAATGATTAGTATTTATGTTTGTGTCTTCCTCCCTTTCATTCTTTTTCCCTTTAAACCCTTTCTGGTGTTTTATCTCCAGGGTGGTTCCTTATAGACTGCATATTACCTCTTATCAATGATCACCCTATATTTGGGAAGAATTGACACCTATTAAAAAGCTGTACATATCCAGCTGAAAAGAAGACTCATTTATGGTTAAACTCTTTACTTTCAGCAGCTTATAGCTCCAGGCAAATACTTGTGTTCCTAGAATTTTACAGATCCAGAAAAGATGAGCATAAAGGAAACTGTAAATATTGCATTTCAGGATTAACTCAGAAAATCAATGATTATTTTCCCTAAGCTACCCAATATCTTTTTTTTAATTTAATTAATAATTAATATAGCTCCCCCTTTTTAAAAATTTTCTACTTCAGTTTATTGATTTTAGCTTTTTTTTTTTTTTTGAGACTAGATCTCGCTTTTTTTGCCCGTGGAACCGCAGGCTCTCGTTGTCCGGGGTACCACAGACTCAAGCAATCCCCAGCCTCAGCTTCCCAGGTAGCTGGGATTACAGGCGCGCACTACCAGCCCAGCTATTTTTTTGGAATTAGGTCTTGCTACGGGCTCCAGGCAGGACTCAAACCGCGATCCCTCACCCCAGCACTGAAGCTTACAAGCATGAGCCACCGTGCCCGGCCCTGACTTACCTTTTCTAATATTAAACACTAAATAAATTGAAGTCATCAGTGACTTTTTAGTGGGTACAAGGCATTTAAAATATTTCATATATCTGTCTTTGCTTTCTAAATATTTCTGCCTTTAAGCTACTTTGTAGAAAGCAGTTAGCACATGATGTATTGGGAGGAATTAATAAATAAAAAGGATATACTAACATGACAGAACTTTGCCCTGGGCCTGTTTTGTGTGTTTTCTCTTCTTGTGCCATTTTTAGTTCAATGTATTACTCCAAGACTCCTTATCAGTCAGCACCTTGGTTTTTGGGTGGTGTTTTGTTTTTTTTCCCCAAGAAATTGAAAACGTGAAACAAAATGTCGCCTGGTTTTTTTCTTTCTCATCTGATCTATCCTTCTTTCCCTGCACATGCAGTTCAAACTCCCGTCTATATAGTCTTTAATGTGGTGGTAGGAATGGAAAAGTAAATTTACTTTGTGGTTTCCACTACTTTCTCTTCTCTATTATCTAAGGGGATTTGAGTATGATTTAGTTTGCTGTAGAGATAAAAATTCATTTCCTATCCTAGTTTCCTTATCATTCAGGGCCAAAAAATATAAATGTGTGTTTTCCAGCCTTGTCTCAGCTGGGTGCCTATTTTTCCAGACTTAAAATTCCTTTTATTGTCACTACTAATTTTGTGCTTAGTTTCATTTGGTGTTCCTTCACTTGTTTATAAAATTCTTTCTGATATACTTATTTGAAAACCAATTTGATTGTCACAGATTGCTACTTTTGAAAAAATCGATATCCTCACTTGAATTGTCACTCAAGACAAAGCAATAAAGTAAATTTCTTTGTTTTCTCATTCCACTTAAAGCAGTATTAATGTCGGAGAAAAGTAGTGAGTATCCTATGAGCCAGAATCCAGAAAGCCTTTCTGCCAACAAGTCTCATGTATCCCTGGATAAAGAACCAGAAATAGCAAGGTAAGAAATAAGAAATGTAGACACACACACACACACACACACACACACACGTAACAAATGCCAAGTTGTGGCAACTAAATAACACCTCCACTTATACTAAACTCTTTTTTTAATTTGAGACCAGGTCTTTTTTTTTTTTTTTGGAACTAGGTCTTGCTGCGGGCCCCAAGCGGGACTCGAACCGCGATCCCTAGCCACTTCTTAGGCTGAAGCTTATAGACATGAGCCACCATGCCCGGCCTTTATATTAAACTCTTTTTTTTTTTTTTTTGACTATTTTTGCCCGTGGAACCCCAGGCTCTTGTTGCCCGGGGTACCACAGACTCAAGCAATCCCCAGCCTCAGCTTCTCAGGTAGCTGGGATTACAGGCGCGCACCACCACGCCCAGCTATTTTTTTGGAACTAGGCCTTGCTATGGGCCCCAGGCAGGACTCGAACCGCGATTTCTAGCCCCGGCCGCTTCATAGGCTGAAGCTTACAGGCACGAGCCACCGTGCCCGGCCTTTATATTAAACTCTTAATGTTAAGTTTTTTCCACCATACTTAATCTAGTTTTTTGTTTACAACCGTATATTAACCTCTCGGTGCTCGAGGACTAACTGAACATAAGCTTCTCGATCTTAATGCATCATAAACTACATTATAAAAAACGCGCAGTTGATTTTTCCCTTCTGAAGACAGGAATAAAATATAGAACTAAAACCTAACCAGACCTGAAGGCTTATGGTCCAGTTCTCCAATAAAACACTTGCCCTAATTGACGATCTTGCCTATCTAGAAAAGGTCTGGCTCTTGATTTGCCTCAGAAAATATTCAAGATGACTTTCAGGGATATGTATTCAAATTTCTATTGAGTAATATTGCATAGCACTTCATATTCTCAAAAATAACCACTTTCTCATTTACTCTATACACTGTGAAGGTTAAGAACAAGTTTTGGGCTATTATTCATATTTGATAGTTTAGGAAAGAGCCACAGAGCTGTTAGAGTTACACATCTCACCCCTCTAGGAAGGAAAAGGAACTCATTATTGAGTTCATACTGAATGTATGTATATTTTCTATCTTCCTGGGAATAGTAGCCCATTGTCACTACTCTAATTATACTGTCTTCCAAACATATCAGACTGGTCTGAAGGGGTGGGGAGACTTGCACTGTGGTTGTAACCGAATGAAAAAATCCAGCCTCCATAGGCACTAAACCTATGTTAAAGGGTTCCGCTGATATGCTTTATTTAATCAACAACTGAACTAATCACCCACTTAATTTTCAAACTAAATGTTCCTGCTCCTTCCCCTGCCCACTGTACCCTATAGAAACTTGTGTTAAAGAGCCTACACATTGATTGAACTTCCTCCCTCTATTAGACTACTTGAGAGCAGCAATTCAGGTCTTGCTCATCTTTAATGCACAGGGCCCAGCTCTTGAATACCTGACACATAGTGAACACCCAATAATTGTTTTAATTAATTAGCTCATCTTTGAGGTCCTTTAAATCTGTTGATGAGTATCTTATTCAACAAAGTCCTATATACCTAAAAGAATAGAAGGATTACTTACTGGGTGTATATACTTTTCTAACTATTCTGTAGCTGGCTTTTTAAAAATAGAATAGCATTAGATATTGAAAAGGCAGGAAATAGAGATGATCCTATAAATTTTGCCAAAATTGGGTACAAAGCGTAAGTATAGGATGTCAAATTTAATCAACTTTCTATTTTCGCAAGAAATTTGGTTCTAATGTCTCCATGTCTATGGAATTTGAGTGAGTGGCATTAGGTAATTTGGTGAAATTTGCTGACATGCTTTTAAACATCTAGGAGATATACTGCCTCAGACCAGACCCTAAGGGAAGATGTTATACATTAGTCCTGTCAAGTTGTCAGGCATAAAGCCGAACTTCCAAGCCATCACTTGGCTTCCTTTTTGCTAGTAATAGCTGCTCTCTGACAGCAAGCTGTTTCACTGAGACTTTGACTGACCCGGGAGTATGATTAGCCCTTTCACGATCTATGATGATGGTTTTCTCCTTTTCTACCTCTTTGTAGGTCTTCCCCTTCTCAATTCCAGTTGTTAGCTAAAAAGTGGTATGTGAGTAGCTCCCCAAGAAGTTTGCAGAGCAGATATTGCCCATCTCAAAAGGAACTCGCTAACCTTACTGGTGTGGAGGAGCAGCAACTAACAAAGTCTGAGACTCAAGATTTGATGGAACAGTCTGATTTGCCAAGACAAGAGCTAGGTAATGTTTCATCTGCTGTAATGGTGAAAGCACTTTTATACTACTCTGAATTCTGTCTAAAGCTACTCTAGTCAATCACCTTTCTGATGTACAAGTCTTATGAATGCATCTGATATACTTAAATCCATTTTAGAAAAATTGCTTGAATGTTAATCTAAGTTTACTTGAAAATTATTGCAGCTGTTAATCTATATTGGTTTAGCTCTAACAGTTTTGAGCATGAGAAAGTCTCAGTGTGGTCTGAATATTTTAATTCAGCTGACAGGGTCCTAGAATACAGTTTTAGAACCTGTCCTTTTTTGAGAAATGAGTCAAATCTTTAAAGCAGTTTATGAAGATAAAATGCCTACAAATCACTTTCAACAAATGGTATGTTTTATGACTTATAAATCAGAGTTTTAATCAGTAAAGAAAGTTTTAAATTAATCCTCAAAACACACTCATAAATGGTGCTCTGGCATCTCAGTGTGGAATCTGGCCATGTTCAATAAGGTCATTTTGGGATTCATACATTTTACTTGGCTATGCGTATTACTTTCTGATAGAGTGACAGTTTTTAAAAATGTTTGGGTATGGTCTCCTATTTTTAAATTGGTAGATGAAAACACTAGTGGTATCACATATGGAGGAACAGAAATCGAATATTTTGTCTCATTTTTCAATTTTTGCTTTCCTTACAAAAGTACTGTATGTTTATTGCCAAACAGTTGGAGAATTTGGGTAATATGAAAAGTACCTGTAGACCTGTCTTGAGAAATAAAATGTTGCTATATTTCTGTGGCTTTTTTTTTTTAAGAGGCTAGGTCTTGGTATGTTGCCCACCTGAGGACTCAAGTGATCCGTAGCCTCAGCCTCCCAAGTAGCTGTGACTACAGGCATGCACCACCATGCCTGAAATGTTGCTATATTTCTTTTGTCAGTTAGCTTAAACTTGTTTTTAAAATAAAGATTCATGACAGGGGTGGGAGTTTAAAAAAAAAAAAAGATTCATAACAAATAATATTTGCTGTCTTATCTATCTTTATAGCTAAGATACCTTAGCTGTCTTTACTAGGAACATTTATCATTGTACCTTATTGATTGGATATGCCATAATTTCTTTAATCTCTGACATTTATTTAGCTTGTTACTGCAATTACTTTTATAAACAATGTTGTAGGCCGGGCATGGTGGCTCGTGCTTGTAAGCTTCAGCCTATGAAGCGGCCGGGGCTAGGGATCGCGGTTCGAGTCCTGCCTGGGGCCC
>PVHY01019431.1:0-27399 GCA_004024945.1 Uropsilus gracilis | reverse complement strand
TCTGGTCAAGGTCATCCTGACACTTTGGCATAGAGGAGGGGCTCATGACCACAGTCCATGCCCCCAGGGGACCATTGACAGCCCCTCTGGGATACTGTAGCAACTGCAAAGGGGCTGCCCAAGACACCTGCCCTCGCTTGCTGCCATACAGTGGGCAAGGTCCATATCTCCCACATCTCCATCTTTGATGCTGGCTGGCATCACCTTCAGAGCCCTATGTCAGGCTTATATGCTGGTAACAATGAATTTGGCTGCAACAGCAGCCCTCATGTTCATGGCCCTCATGATCCACATGGGCTCCAATGAGTAAAGCTCCCATAGACCACTAGCTCCAGGTAGGGCACAAGAGAGGCACTCTCAACTGTTGTGGAGTCCTCCCATTCACCAAGCACACTGAGCATCTACTGACTTGTCACAATTCCATCTCAGACCCAATGAGAGGAAGGCTCTTAGGGAACCCTGCCTTGTCATGTGGCCATGTGGCCATAAAGTACACTGTACACCCAAAAACCAGAAAATAAAAGAAACAGAATATATAGCCATCAATTATATTTCGACTTATATTATCTTTTTTGCATAAGCTGTATTCACTTTATATAATTTTCTTATTTTCAAAATAGAAATAATTATTTTATCATATGTGTTACCACGTTCTCCAGGGCATAGAGCAGATTGATTTTATTTGCTATATAGAACTTGAAAAGTATGAGCACCAAGTTACTTTTGATAATGTAAGCTCCATTCTCTCCCTCTCACCAATGAGTAATTAATATATGTGTTCCTGGATTAGTCTCTTTAAAATCAAGAAATGAGAATATAAAACAGCAGTGTTAATTATTGAAGTGAGAGATACTTGGAATAAGAGTAAGCAAATAGCAGTAGTTCATAAACTTTGCTTCATACCTGAGCAAACTTTTGAAAAGTATAATAATTTTTATATAATAATTTTATAATTTTATAATAATTTACAATAATTTTATTATAATTTTATTATATAATTATTTATAATTATTTTATTATAAATTTATAATAATTTTATAATAATTTAATAATTTTAATATAAATGTCTAAGTAATATTGTAAGAGGACATATTATAAATTATGTGAAGGAGTTCTACTACCTTATTACACAAAAATGTATATAATTCTATACAAAGTACCCAAACCAGGAATTCCCAGACATTCCTTTTATAAATCACTATATATATGCATGAAAATTATATTATAATATATATTATATATATCACTATATAGATATACTAAAGTTTACTCAAATACTTTTGTTTAAAATAGTGCTCTGAGATTAGATATTAGACACATTTTTCTCCTAATATTGTAATACCAAGAATCCATTTGAAAGTCAATTCAATGAAGTCATATAAAGAAAGACTAATTGCCTGTGGTGTGGTGGTGACCAGGAAGGACGGTGAATGCAAGACTCATCACCGATGAACATTTCAAAAGTTATTGAAAGCAAAATTATAAGGGAAATATCAGATGTTGAGATGATGAAGACAATCCCCCAAATACTTCCAGAGGCACAACTAACACAAGATTTATCCTAAAGTCAGAAATGAAGGCTATGAATTCAAACTCGGAATTTGTTGAGTATGTTCCTGTTCCCAACTGTATCATCAATACTTCACTCAGTGCTTCCACTCAAATGCTGTCACCTAATAGGTGTGTAGGGAATTGAAGAGTATCACCAACCTTATAAGAATGTATATGTATATGTGTATATAGGTATAGCTGTGTGACAATTCCATTTACATTGGCATTATAATAATTTGTACATGTTTGTGTATACATAATATATACACACATTTAAAAGTAGCATTTTTCAAAAATTAAAAGCCTTAGATTAGAAAAGCTGGTATATTTTTGTGGATTAGGACAGGTAGAAGAAGGTAAATGCAGGAAAGGGAGATAGAGGAAACATTTAGTGCACTTGGTGGAAAGAAAGATGGAGCTGAGGACAAAACTGGGCTGGTGAGTTGTGATGCTCACCAGTGTGGTCCATAGAGAGCAGCACATGTGGACAAGAGTGTGTTCCATATTGAGCAGCACATGTGGACACAAACAGTGAGACCTGGAGAATGAACTGAGGTGGTGCTCCTGGCCATGGTTAGAGTTACTTGGCCAGGTAACTCAATGGCACTATTGGATTTGAATAAGGATAGTGACTAATGTGAAAATAATGAGACTGAAACAAGTTTACAATACCAACAGGATGTTTTAGGAAAGATCTTAACCAAAGCTCTAAACTAAGCACATGACTAATGTTCACCTCTCTTTAAATGGACTCTAGGACTTGGTGTCAGTGAGTGAAAAAAATAAGTGAAAAAATTTAAGGAGGAGCTGAAATAAGTAAATCTATGAAAGATCAGGATGCTGAGGGAAAGTAGAAACAAGGGCATTCAAAAGATCCCAAAATCAGTATCAAGTAAATATTTTGTTGTTGACAAGTGAATTATGAAATGAAGAATGTCAAGCACCAGCTGAGATATGATTTGGGGACATGCTAATTCTCACTCAATGGTAAATTCATCCTTGCGTTTTCTACGAAAAAATGGTTTTCTGCTTCCTATGTGCACAGAATTATTCTGATATTGGAGATACAAAGATAGAGATCATTATAAATACACATAGATACATAAGTATAGCTATAAATACATCTCTATATAAAGAAATCAAAGCACAAATCTGTATCATTAATGCTCAACAAGAATAAAATGGTTAAAATTAAGCACAGTTTTCAACAAAATGTAAGCCTTTGAATAGATGTAAATTCTAGAAGTTCTAGAGATGAGAGTGGGATTATATTTCTAGTTTGTTTGAGACTAGGTGAGGAACAGGAATAATGGTGATAAAAGTGCAGCGGAAGGAGTGGTCAGAGGTGGCAGGTTGTAGAGAGAAGCCTTGTTTGATAGCAATTGAAATTTCTTCCTAAATAAAGCTGGCAGATCAAACTGAAAGTGAAGATTGTAACAATGCTAAGAAAGACCCTGAAACATTGTTAAAGAAACAGCATATTTTATAAAGATGAGAATAGATGCAGGAAAAATATTAGCTAGAAAATTTTAAAGAATTCTAAGTTTTGCTATGGGTAATTTTGGCATAGAAATTAGTGTGATGACAAAAGAAATGAACCTGTGGGAATGATGATAGGAATGCCGTATATCTTTTGAATTTCCAGACATAAGTTAAAACTGGTATTTGATGAATAAGGAGAAACATGGGGCCTTTCAGAGGAAATATATTTTATTTCCTTTTGGAGGTAGCACCCAAAAGATCAGTCTCACATTGATCTAGATTCTGGTTCTTTTCTTGTGGGTGAAACACTGGAGAAAATTGTGATGGAAGAGGGTGAAGGAAAAAGGACAAGAGAGAAAAGGGAAGGGGAGAGAGAGAGAGAGCACTTTGGAGAAAAGGTAGTGGGAAGAGAAGGGAAGGGAAGGAGAGGAACTACTGGAAATCCCCTTTTTCAAATAACCCTGCATTGTCTTTATTTTTTTTCTTCCCTATAACCAATGGGAATAAAGAGTAAGGCAGCATCACTTATCTCTAGCAGAGGCATCTGCCCAGAGGTCTTATTTACATTTTGGGTCAAAGGAAGCCAGAATGATTAAGTAACATGTTGATGAGAAAAATATTAAAAGTTTCCTTTAATGTAATGAGTTAGGAATCATTTAGGTGGTTATTGAAGAAAGTGTTTACAGAATGAAACAAAAACTGGAGAGAGTGAGAATTAGTGAAGATGCGGGTATAATATTTAATTTGAATGATGCAGATATAACATTTGATTTTTCACATCCATGTGTTAAGTCCCTTTTAATCATAAAAGGCACAAATCAAAAACTCTCTCCCTCTATTCCTTTTGTAAAAGAGATGAGGACTGTGAAAAACATGTTACCCCAGACATTAATAATGTACTTCCAGATACTTTTATCATTTAATTCTCATCATAGCCTTGTCATGGATCTACAGTTTCTTCCTATATTTTCAGTTAGCTGCTATATTTCCAGCAGACTGAAAAATGTTGATCACTTAGTGACACTCGGTGACATTGATTAATATTATATGGCCAAAAAATAAATATTTTACATTTTAGTATTTTATATAGAGAGTTATACATGTAGAAAAACAGATAGAAATGCATATAAAGCATAAACATGCTACTTATTGATGATGCCAACATCAATGGAACCATAATGAGGATCAGGAAACAGAACTTTGGCCCAGTACCCCATAAAACTCCATAATGCGCCTCTTCCACCCTCACTTTTCCCCTTTTGCACACAAATAACTCACTAATCAGATCTCTACACCAATTATTTCCTTCCTCTTCATTGTAACTACAAAACTTAGTATTTATCTCTAAATATGCTTAGTAGCTTTATCTAAATTTGATCATAAATAAGTTCCCCTTTGCCCCTTTATTGTGGTTTCATTGTGTACATTTGATCTACTAAGAAAGGATGTTTTATCAATGAAAACTGCTGGCTCAGCTGGACAATGAAATTTGACATCTAACAGATTACACATAAAATTAATTCCAAAAAAGCTATATCACTATAAAAGGCAATGCAGTAAAATCTTTAGAAGATAATATTAGAGAATATCTTTATAACTTGAAATATATATAAAAATAGAAAAAATTAATAGAATATAAACATCATAAATAAAAAGAAAAAAGATAAATTCCAGATGATTTTATTCATATACAGATTATTGAGAAGTGAAACAAAGGAATAGATAAAACTAAACTAAAGCAAACCCTAGAAATCTGATGGTAGATTTGAGGTTAACAGAGGAACAAGTGGGGAGAAAATGGGGGAGGAGGCTCAGTTGACTGCAGCAGATTATTGGTACTTTGGTTTAAACTCTTTTTAAGTCATACACTGGTTTATATAGCACAGTACCACATTAAAAGATTAATTAATTTTTAAAAAGAAAAATAAATGAAATTATAAGTATAACATTTAAATACAGATAATAAGATATTAGACACAGCTAGTGAGTGGTTTGTGATGTCCCAGGAAAATTCCACAAAAGGACCTTCAGCAAGCAGAGCCTCTTACTAGTTGGACTCCTTTGCTTGTGGTTAAGGAAAAAAATATAGAGGAACATGCCCTCAGATACTTTGAAAATCACTGAAGAAAAGGGATGATTACATTTAAGAAAAAATGATGACCTTTAGGAAGGTGATAAACTGAAATGAGGAGTGAAGGGAGATTTATACTAATGGAGATTTCTCCCTAAACATTACCTCCAAAGTCAGAAAAGGACACATTTTCTAATTGTCTTTTAATTTTCTCTTGATGCAATGATATAATTAATAGTACATTTTACCTGACCTCCTGTAAGTGTCAAATATTAAGTGTTATGAGGACTATAGAAACATGGAGTATGGCTGATGAAATTCAGAGAGCAAGCACTTATTGAACATACCATATGTTGAAGAGTGTGTAGAGATAGGAAGACCAAGATGAAGGTCTTAGATCAAAATCAACCTGGAGAGAAAGAAATATACATCAGACTGTGCCGCCTCCAAAGGGAAAAGGTCCCGGCCAGCCCCAAAAGCAGAAAAAATAACCCAACAGAAGGACTAAAAACAAAAAGAACAACAAAAAACACCTATACTCCCCCTCCATAAAGAACCAAAAAGAAGCCCTATAGCATCTGCTAATAAGAACCCCTCTTAGGGGAACGCAGAATTGAGGGGTTGGCCAGTAAACCTACAAGGCATAAATTATGAAAAAAGAAGTCAGTGTACCACAGCAACCACATACATTTATGGCACATGCGCAGAGAAAAGGAACCACCTACCCAAATCAGCCAAAGGAAACAAAAAAATTGCTCACCTCATAGACACAAAGACAGAATCAACTACAAACTACTAGAAGACTCTAATCATCATGCCAGCCAATACTAGAGCCATAGTTGTTCAATATGTGCAAGAAGTGTGAAAGCAAAGCACAGGAAAGAAGAAAAAGGCAAACATCCCAGCAAGCCCCCACAGAAACCAATACACCATCGAAGGAAAGATAAACTCTAGAAACCAACAGATATAACATTGAAGAACTGTGCCACCTCCCAGACAAGGATCTGAACCTATGCATGTTACAAACATACAAAGAGCTAAGGGGAGAATTAGAAAAACATAAAGGAAAAGAAGTGAGCATGGCAGAGAAACTGAATAAATTGGAAGAAGAAATGCAAAAAATCAAGAATGAAAACATCTTTCTTTCCTCTATGAAGGAAGAATAAAAACCTTCGCAGACAAGCAAAGCCTCCAGAAATACGCTAACACTAAACTAACACTCCAAGAAATCTTGCAAGAAGCCCTCAGATTAAAACCAACAGAAGAATAAACAGACCAAAACAAGGAAGCTAATCGGAACCTCAAAATGACAACCAAAAAACCAACTTCAGAATCTCAAGTATGAGGAAAAAAAGGAACCCCTAAACTCCAAATGACCCTCCAAAAGTCAACACCAGAAGAGCATGTATCAATCATCACCCTAAATGTCAATGGTCTCAATTCAGCAATGAGTAGCACAGTGGATCAAAAAAAGTATCACAGTGGATCAAAAAACAAAACCCAATGTTTTGCTGCCTGCAGGAAACACACTTAAACACAAAAGATAAGCACAGACTGAAATTAAAGGGCTGGAAAAATGTTCCACAAGCAAACGGCCACCAGAAGAAAGCAGGAGTAGCCATACCAATAGCAGATAAAGTAGACTTTAAGATAAAAAAAGGTGACAAGGGATAAAGAAGGACACTATATATAGGTGAAAGGGTCAATACATAACAAAGACATAACAATTATTAACATATACTCACCAAATGAAGGAGCACCAAAATTCATTAAATAACTAATAACTAACTGCACTGAAAACAGACATCGGCAAAATACATATGAGGTAGGTGATTTCAGCACACCACTCTCACCAAAGGACAGATCAACAAGACACAAAGTAAACAAAGACATGAATGCCTCAAATGAAGATCTAGACCATATAAACCTAATAGATATCTACAGGACACTACACCCACAAGGAAAAGACTGTAATCTTTTCCTAGACACCTTCTTCTCAAATGCACATGGATCATTCTCAAAAATCGACCATATATTAGGACATAAGGCAAACATTGACATCTGTACAAAGATTAAAGTAGTACCAACGCTTTTCTCCAATCATTAGACATTAAACTAGAAATCAACAATGAAAAGAAAGCAAGAAGAAAGTCCAACACATGGAGACAGACCAACATGTTACTAAATGAAGACTGGGTAATTGAGGAAATCACAGAAGAAATTAAAACCTTTGAAACAAATGATAAAGAAGACACAACATTCCAAAATGTCTGGGACTCAGCAAAAGCATTTTTAAGAGGAAGGTTCAAAGCAATACAGGCTCATATCAAAAAGCAAGAAAACAATTGAAGAAATAACCAAATCTCCCAACTCGATGAACTAGAAAAAGAACAACAAAAAAATCAAAACCCAGCAGAAGACAAGCAATAATATAAAAGCAGAAATAAATAATCTAGATAGCAAAAAGACTATTTAGAAAATCAATAAAACCAAAAGTCGGTTCTTCGAAAAAATAAATAAAATTGATAAACCCCTTGCAAACCTCACAAAGAAGAGCGAACACACAAATAAGCAGGATCACAAGTGAAAGAGGAAAAATTACAACAGACACATCAGAAACCCAAAGAATAATCAGAGATTACTATGAATACCTATATGCAAACAAATACAACAACCTGGATGAGATGGACAGATTCTTGGAAAGATATAACCACCTAAAACTAAACAAAGAAGAAGTAGAAATGTAAACAAACCAATCACTAGCAGTGAGATTGAAGCAGTCATCAAAACTCTACCTAAAAACAAAAGCCCAGGACCAGATGGTTTCACAAATGAATTCTACCAGACATTCAAAGAGGTAATAATGCCAGCACTACTAAAGGTTTTCCAAAAAAATTGAGAAAGAAGGAAAACTACCAAACACATTCTATGAAGCAAATATCACTCTCATACCAAAAACAAATAAAAACAGCACAAAGAAAGAAAACTACAGACCGATTTCCCTAATGAACATGGACGCAAAAATTTTAAACAAAATCATGGTAAACTGAATCCAATGATGTATAAAAAGCATTATTCACCATGACCAAGTGGGATTTATTCCAGGGGCACAGGGGTGGTTCAACATTCGAAAATCAATTAATATAATCCACGACATAACCAAAAACCTTATGGTCATATCAATAGATGCAGAGAAAGCATTTGATAAAGTTCAGCACCCATTTATGATAAAAGTTCTTGAAAATTTGGGGGTAAAAGGAACAAATCTCAACAAAACATAATAAAAGCCAACTATGACAAACCTACAGCAAACATCATCTTAAATGGGGAAAAACTAAAATCATTCCAATTAAGATCTGGAACCAGGCAAGGATGCCCACTCTTCCACTTGTTTTTACCATTGTACTGGAAGTTCTAGCAATAAGGGCAAGAAGACAAGAGAAAGACATAAAAGGAGTATAAATAGGGAAAGAAGATCTGAAGCTCTCATTATATGCAGACAATATGATTCTTTATGTGGAGACCCAAAAAAATCCACAGAAAAACTTCTTGAAACAATAAGCCAGTTCAGAAAAGTAGCCAGTTATAAAATCAAAACATAGAAGACAGAAGCTTTCCTATACACAGAAAGTTAAACAGAAGAAGAAGAAATTTTTTAAAATCCCATTTACCATTGCACCAAAAAAAAAAAAAATACCTAGGAGTAAACCTAACAAGACATGTGAAAGATCTACATAAAGAAAACTTCAAAACTCTGCTAAAGGAGATAGAAGAAGACATAAGGAAATGGAAAGACATTCCCTGCTCATGAATTGGAAGAATTAACATCATCAAATGGCCATCCTACCAATAGCAATCTACAGATTCAATGCAATCCCTATAAAAATTCCAACACCATTCTTCAAAGATACAGAACAAAAATTACAAAAATTCATATGGAATAACATAAGACCTCAATTATCGAAAAACTCCTGACCAGGAAAAGAGAGAATGGAGGAATTACTACTCCACACTTCAAACTATACTCAAAGCCATAGTAATTAAAACAGCTTGGTACTGGTATAAAAACAGACAATCAGACCAATGGAAGAGAACCAAATCCCCTGAAATAAAGCCACACATATATAGTCAATTAATCTTTGACAAAGGAGATAAAAACTTACATTGGAACAAGGACAACCTATTCAATAAATGATGTTGGGAAAACTGGAACAAGACGTGCAAAAAAAATGAACCAAGATATCTCCCTCACACCATGTAAAAAAACCAACTCAAAATGGATAAAAGACTTAGACATAAGAGCCAAAACCATAAAATACATAAGGAAAATCTGGGCAACACCCTTCATGAGTTACAATTCAGAAATCCATTTTTGGCCACATCCAGAGATGGCAAAAAAAAAAAAAAGGAAAACATTAACACTGGGACCACATCAAACTAAAAAGCTTCTGAATTGCAAAAGAGACAAAGGAAAAAAAAAAAGGATGGCAACCAAGTGGGAAACAATTTTTGCCCTCAGGCAAGAATCTGGTAACAAAGATACACGAAGAACTCACACAACTTAACAAAAACAATGTAAAAAACCCAGTTGAAAAACGGGGACAAGTTCTAAAAAAGACACTTTTCCAAAGAGGAAGTCCAAATGGCCATCAGGCACATGAAAAAATGTTCAACATCATTAGCAGTAAGGGAAATACAAATCAAAACTACTTTACACCAGTAAGAATGGCCCACATCAAAAAAACAGGCAACAACAAGAGTTGGTGTAAATGTGGAGAGAAAGGAACACTACTATACTGCTGGTGGGAATGTAAACTGGTCCAACCACTATGGAAAGCAGTGTAAAGGACCCTCAAACTAATGAAAATGGAACTACCATTTGACCCAAGAATCGCTCTTCTGGGAATCTACCCAAAAGATTCCTCAATGTGGGTACAAAGGGACACCTGTGCTTGTATGTTCATTGCAGCACTATTTGTAATTTCAAGGTCCTGGAAACAGCCCAAATGCCCCAAGACAGATGACTGGATGAAAAAAAAATGTGGTATATATACATGATGAAATATTACGCATCAATTAAAAATGACAAATTTGACGACTTCATAACAACATGGATGTATTTAGAAGAAATCAAACTAGCAGAAACAAGTCAGAAGGAAAAAGACAGAAACCAAATGGTTTTCTAATATATGGACAACCAAATGAAAGTACACAACTGCAGGAGGGGCCCAGCTGGAGTGGCCAGGGAGGGGAGATGTTGGCAGACCCCCAGGGACCACAATGATGTGAATGATGTGAAATATATAAATGTAGAAATAAATAACTTAAAAAAATAAAAGAAAAGAACGGAAAAAAAAAGAAATATACATCAAACTTAACCTTCATCAGTCAGAGAAGTTATGTGCTTTGTACACTACTCTCCCCTCAGCTCTCAGAGAAACTCCTAATTGAGGGTACGTGTTAAGAGTTGCTGAATTAATAAATAATACATTAAGAATAAATTTAGGCATTTATAAATAATAACAAATATACAAATGAGTATAAGTTTAAAGTAACCAAATTTTAAAATGGTGGAAAAAGTATGTTCATATAGATCACAGTATTTAAAAGAAACTTGGAAATGAAGTTCGTTTGCAGAAAAAAATCAGAGAATGAGGAATAAACGATTCAGACCATCAGGAGAAAAGGGACAATTAAAAACTCATGAGCAATATCAGAGGTTAGAATTGGAATAGGTGGAAATGAGAAGAGGATTAATTTAAGAAACCCTCACTGACTTTAGTAATGTCAAGATTTAATAAACAGCATAAAAGCAGATAGGCAGAGAAAATGTGTTAATGTAAGCCCTTGAAGACAGTGCAGAACAGTTCTTTCTTTTAGTTATTTTTTTTAATTCAAGTCTGTTTTTTTCACAATATAGAATTTCTTTCCTCAGGTGTGGTCACCAGAGTTTTCCCACCACACAAGCACCCATAGCACTCCACTATCATTTATTGTCCTTCCCCATGCCCCGACTATTCGCTCCCCATCTATCTACCTTCACCTTGCCCCTCAAATGCTTCATGTCTATGGTGTGCTTTCAAGTGTCTGTCTTAAAGTCTATCTTTGTCTTATCTTTTTTTAGTTGCTCTGTATACCACATATAAATGAAGACATCCAGTGCTTGTCTTTCTCCTTCGCACTCAGAATAATTCCTCCTGGTTCTTTCCACATTGCTACAAATAGCATGAGCTTATTGTTCTAGATTACAAGTAGCATTCTATTGTATTTACATAGTGTATACACACATCTTTTTCATCAACCCATTGTTTTGGGGGGCATTTAAGTGATCCCCATATCTTGGCTGTTGTAAATAGTGCTCCCATAAACATAGGATTGCAAGTGTCCTTTTGAATTAGTACTGTTTAGTGTTTTTTGAAAAGATCATAAGGAGTGGAATTGCTGGGTGGGTCACTTTTAGTGTTTTGAAAAACCTCCAGGCATCTTTCCATAGTGGCTAGATAGTTTGCATTCAAACAACCAGCAGTGTAATAGGGTTCCTTTTCACCACATTATTGCTAGCATTTGTTCTTTCTGATGTTTTTAACATAGGGCTTTCTCACAGGTGTGACATGGTATCTCATTGTTGTTTTGGGATTTATTCCCAGCACGTAAGGATGAATCAATATCAGAAAATCAGTATAATTCACCATATCAACAAAAAGAAAAAGAAAAGCCATATGAAAATACTAAGAGATGTCAAGAAAACAATGATAAAGTTCAGTATTCATTTATGATCAACTTGGAATAAAGAAATCTGAACATAATAAAACCTATATATGACAAAACCATAGTTAACATCATCCTCAAAGGTTAAAGTGAAAAAAATTTTTTTCATCATCACGGGCTATCAGAGAAACACAAATCAAAACTACATTGAGTCCACAAAGATGTTTTGACATAATGCCATGAGTTGTTTTTCCTATGTTTTTTTCTATGTATTTTATGGTTTTAGGTCTTTTATCCATTTTTATATGTGGCAAAAGAAAATTGTCTGGTTTTATTTTTTTGCATGTGGCAATACAGTTTTCCCAACACTATCTATTGAAAATGCTTTCCTTGTTCCAGTGCTTATCATTTATTCTTTTGTCAAATATTAGTTGGTCATAAATATGTGATTTTATTTCTGATCTTTACTCTATTCCACTAATTTGTATGTCTGTTTTAGTTGAAGCATCATGCTGTTTTAATTATCATAAAGTTTAAAGTCCAAACGTGTGATGCTGACATTTCTCCCTTTGTAGTCAAGAAATCTTCAACTATTCAGAGTTTTTGTAGTTCGATACAAATTTCAGTATTCTTTGTTGTGTTTTCTTTAAAAAAACTTTTGTGGTTTTTATGGGGATTGTATTGATTATAAATTGCTTTGGATAGGATGTTCATATTGACAATGCTGGTTTTTTTCTGTCTATGAGCAGGAAATATCTTTCCATTTCTTTGTGTCTTCTATTTCTTTCAAAAAAATTTTATAGTTTTCCTTGTAGTTAGTTTTTTTGGTGAGGTTGTAAGTGGATGGCTTTCTTCATTTCTTCTTCTATTTTATTACTTTTATATAAGAAGACAAGTGATTTATGTGTGTTGGTTTTGTATCCTGCCACTTTTCTAAACTTGTTTATTGGTTCAATCAGTTTTACCATGAATTTTAAAGAATTTTCTATGTATATTACCATATCATCTGCAAATAATAATAACTTTACTTCTTTCATAGTTTGGGTTCATTTTATGTCTCTCACTTGCTTTAGTTAGAATCTCCAATACTATGTTGAATAGTAGTGGTGAGAATGAACATCCTTGTTTTGTTCTAGATTTTAGTGGAAAGTCTTTCAGTTTTTCACCATTGAAAAAGGTCTTAACTGTGGGGTTATCATATGTGACTTTTATTATTTTGAGATATGATAACAGTTGTCTTTTATGAAGATGATAAATTCAAATGTTTTAATGCAAAGCAGCAAAATAGACTGTTGGAGACACAAGTGTTAAGTATAGAAAGAGCATTGAGACTAGCAAGGTTACAGTAAGACCAGAGCACTGGTATTACTAAATGTGTCTTTACAAACTTATAGGAGGTAATACTATTGGATTTTAGAGAAAGAAAAGATACTTTTAGAAATGTGTCTTTTCAGGAACAGCACCAAGAGTCAGTCTTTGAGTACCAGGTTGCTTCTCAATCTGGGTCCTAGAGTCTCTTTGAAGATGAAATAGTTCAATCAGTTGAACAAGTATACATTATGAAAAATTCTATTTTAACTGAGTCCTTCCTATATTACCAATAGTAAAGAGGTAATATCACTTCTATCTATCAACCTATGCTACTCATTGCACAAATCTGGTTTGAAGGTCATGTGAGAAAGTGGAGTAGAGACTGATGTACTGTGAGAGGAGGATCTAATGTGTGGAATTCTTGAAAAGAAACAGGATATTGTTGTGTGAAATGCCAAACACTGTTCCATTTTGGTTTTAATGGGTATAAAATGCTACAAATGGGACACCTATTCTTTTAAGGTATTCAAAAAGATCCAGATAATGGTTAAAATGGAAAGAAAGGAAATTACTATGATGCCTGTATCACATTTCTGGTAGAAAATAAATCTCTGTGATGGAGAGAGGATTTAAAGGACATTGGAAAGAGAAACAGATTTATAGAAACACTTTTTATAAGTTTTTATTTTCAGAGTTATTATAAAGATTAAACGAGATATGTAAAATGCTTAAAAAGGGCTTAAAAGGACTGATTTCATTTCCATTATCATCCCTGAATTCTCACAATAACCAGCAGATGGAGTAATATCTCTAAATTTCTTTTTTATCTTCTTTGGAAATGATAAATGGAATATAGGCAATACATTCTGACTTCAAAAAGAAAACTAAGGTTTCATTGGGAACATAAATGCATAATGCATATTTTTGGTACAGCTGTTTAAGGCATTCTTCAAGATGCTGGCATTCCAAAAATGAATGGTATTTGTAAGTCTTATTTCCTATGCATGCAGGGCCTACATAATTTTTCTATAACTCAGTTCAATGAGAGCTTCAATAGAGTTTTCTTATAATGTACAGTGACAGTACAAACTGGTGAAACCATCGATTTTCAAAAGTAGACAAAATTGTTAAAATGTTTTATAAATATGTAAGCACTTTAAAAAATAAATATTGGTATTCTCTGTGAATGTGAGATAAAACTCATGAAAGGGGCAAAGGGGATATGTTTCAAGTTTACTGTTCAGCAGAAAAGGCAAAAAATATATAATGAAATCATATACAGGGATAGCAAATGATAACAGATGCTAGTAGGGAAAGAGTTCTGATTGATGTGACTGATGTGAAAGAATATTAGTCCTCAAAGAATGGAACCACCTCTAATAAAGCAGAAATATATAGGCAGTAGAAAGTAAAAAGGACCATGAAATCATTTTGGTTATTCCAGTTAGATAATTTCAAGCAACTGGTATATTATTATTTTTAACAAATCTTCAAAATAAAATTTGACACACAAAAAAAATTAAATATAGCAGAATAATGATTATTATTGTTTCCATTACTATCATCACCATCATTAGAAATATGTTTGAGAATAAAAACTTATCTCAATCCTGGTGTATTTCCTAATAGGAGCAACTACTTTGAAAAACTATATGACAATTTTTTCAAATGTTAAAAATACATTTGTCATGAGGCTCAACAATTCATCTGTTTGGGATCTACCAAAGAGAAATGAAAACATATGTCCATATAAACATATTTAAGTAAATGCTCATAGCATTAGTCTCAATGGCTAAAAGCTGGAAACAATTCAAATAGCCATCAGTTAGTGAGTAGAAAAACAAAACCAAGTGTTCTGGTTTAATGTAATTTCTATCCAAATCCCAACAAGATTTTTAATATTTATAGACAAAGTTATTTAATGTTTATATGAAAAGTTAAAGGCATTAGAATGGATAAAAGAAATTTAACCAAGAAAAATAAACTCTGGGATCACTCTACTCAAATTTAAGAAATTCATATAACTGCAGTAATTAAGACTAGATGATATTTTCAGAGATGGACTCAGAATGATTTAACTTTATAGAATTCAGAAATAGTCCAACATCAGTTCATTTTTCATACAAGTGCAAAACAAATGACTGTGCAATGGATAGTTTTTCAAAATAATAGTGCTGGAGTAAGTGACTCTCCATAAGAAAAAAAAAGGTAAGACAGAAAAGAAAACTAAAGTTAGATGAGTTTTCACATGTTTTTACTTCTTTCCCACTTTTTATTTAAATGTTTGGTTTAATTTGGGATTGTGTGAAATTTATATATAAATAAATTAATTTAATTTTAAAAAGAAAATTAAAAGTAAACTGAAAAAAATAATTTAATTATTTATGTTGAACATCTTTTTTTTTTTTTTTTTTCATGATATAGCTTTTCTCCTCTTAGGTACAATCACTATTGTTTTCTCACTGCCAAAGTGTCCACAGTCCTCTACCACCCTCCCTTGTGATCTTTTCCCAGCTTGTTTTCTACTTTCCTCCTCCTCTACTCACTACCTCTTCCTTCCTGGATGTTTCAGATCTATGGTCAACTTCACAAGGGCATTATGAATAAAAAATGTATGATTCTATTCATATAAACTTCTCTAAATGACAAACTTTCAGAGATGGAGATCAGCATACTGGAGGTAAGTTTAGGGTAACCTTTTCTGGACAAAGTGAGTGGTTGTGACTACAAAGAACAGTAGGAGGGAGGTCCTCACACAGTAATGGAGTGGCTCTGTGTTTGACTGTGGGAATGGTTCCATACAGTTATGTGGCAGCAGAACTGGACATGGAAATAAACATATATATTACATCAATGTCAGTTTCCTGGGGTTTTGTATTCACTACAGTTTGGGGAAACTAGGAAAAGACCTCTCTGTACTAACTTTGCATCTTGCTGTAAATCTGGAATTATTTCAAAACAAAAGGTTTATATAAAGATTTATTTTCTGGTTCTGACCTGGAACCACCAGATGCTAACAACAATTATATGACAATAAGAAACTCCAGTCATTATTACTGTAATGTGAATCAGGGCAGTTTTGTAAGAAACTCTGAGAATTCTCACAAAGTTAAGCAATCAGTGTTTCTTGGGTTCGGTGAGAAAAAGAAATTAATAGGTGAATCACATGGAATTTTTTTACATCAATGAAATCATCTCTATAATACTATAATGATAAGTGAGTGATATGTATTTCATAACTAAGACATACAAAAAGTGAAATATTGTAAAGTACAGTTACTGGTAATGTAACAATAGTGTTTAATCACTTGTAACAAATGCACTACATTAGCACAAGCTGTTAATAACAGTAGAAAGTGTGGATAAGGGAGCAGAAGTGAAGATAAATGGAAACTCAAAATTTTTCTGTAACTTTTTCTTGAAATTGTTCTAAAAAGCAAAATATACTTAAAAGGTATTTTATATGAGAAAAAAAATTATTACCTATGTCTGAGATTTTGTGTATTCTCATTGTACACCTATTTGTTTTGTAATTTTAAAAAATGGAGCTACCAATATTTCAGGCCTCCTCAGTCTAACAACCTCCTTGTTGAATGATTTTAATAATTCTGCCCTATTGGTCACCCTGTCATTTCAGCTAGTTACCAGCACCACTCTCTACTACCCTCAGGATTATGTGAAACTTATAGATTATGATTTCAGGTCTGTAGATTTTTGCTGTTTGCCTCATTTGTTCATCTACTTTCTTGATAAGTGGCTAGAGCTTTAAGGGGTTGCACCAAGTAAAATAAGTCAGAAGGAGAAAGATAAATACCAATTGGTGTCACTCATATATGGAACTACAGAGAAACCAAACAAAGGATCAAAGACAAACTTTAAAATCAACCCTTGAAAGCCAAATGAAGGCATCCAAAGGACTGGAAGAGGAGGAGGGATAATAACATGGGAAATAACAGGGTGTGTAGTGGCTGTGGGACACAGTGGCTGTGGGGCAGGAATAGGGTGCTTCCCTGAAGATTGCACTATAATGACTACACCTGAAGAGGGATGTCCTGTATTTTCAAAACTGGATGTTAACCAGTGGTATTTCAATCAAAAATAAATTTAAAAAAAAAGAAAGAAACACTTATTTGTGAAAGTAAACAAATTTACCTAAATAACGGGCTCACACTTTTGCCCAGCTCCCTGAGGGAGCTTCAACCATTGAAGCTCTGCCCTCCCATGCCACCCCCTCTGGACTAGGGAGGCAATACTGGATGCATGGGTCAACAACAGGTGGGGGGGGGGATGGAGGGTGCACTGGTGACAGGTCAGGAGGAGTCACCCCCTCTGGTCTCCAAATCCAGTCAATCCTCACCAGAACAACAAAATCACTAATTCAGTGGCAGATACACATGAAAATGGAGGTAAGGAGAAAGAAGTAAGGCCCAAAACAAACATTTCAGATCCATGGGACACAGGGCTGTGAGACTAACTACAGAGACAAACTGTGTCAGAATACAACCACCAAGGTCTCCACAGATGGGAATGGAATTTCCAGTTCAGAAATGCCTTCAATACAAGCTTGGCACCCTCCTGTTTTACACAGAGATGGGCAGCAGCCCTCAACGAACCCTACCAACCATCCATCAGTGCCTATCCTGACCAAGAAACGTTTTATACGAACATGAACTGGAAGGAAGGCTCCCAATGCCAGGACCAAAATCACAAAGCAAAGAAGAAGCAAAATGTGACAAAATCTGGGTCAGAGCAGAAGACCAGTAAGAAGGAGGCACTGAAAGAGTGCAAACATGCATGAATTGGCTACCTGCAACAAAGATACACCTGGAAGACTAAACACAAGCCACTGAGTCCCAGGAAAACATGTCTACACCTGGCAAAAGGACATTGTTCCCGCAAAGAAAAGGAAGAATCTAATGGACTAACAATTGACTAATAACTGGCAATGAAAGAAGAGATGAAATGGTCAGGGGGAGGGGGGGACAAGGGGAAGGGAAGGTGGTGGAACACCCAAAAGGGAAGAAAAAAAAAGAAATGTAAAAAAATCTAGTGTAATAAATAACATAAAATTTAAAAGTACAATGGAAAAAAAGTACAAATTTCCAAACTTACTACACAATTCTTTCAGCAAGACTGGTTATAGCAAACCATAAACAAGAAAAATCCAAGAATACTAAAAAGGAGCACTTCATGGCACCAATCTTGTTAAAATTCCTTAAAATCATGTATGTCTCTTTAGTAGTAGAAAACAAAGGTGTGTGAGTGGGTAACTATCACTGGTAAATTTGCATAGAAATGTGTATTTTTCCAACTCTTATACACCGGTTATAATAGTATAAACCATCTTAAGGCAAATAATCAGCTATCACATTTAACAAACTTTACCATACAAAGTAAATTAGTACTAATTTACAGATTTTCTTTTGGGCAGAGTAAAGTGAGGAGGGTCCTGGTTAGTTTAACCAAAATTTGAGAGTTCACTGTTATAGAAAATAAACTTGTACCCCTACTGCTGGCCTGGCAAGTACATAGGGCTTAAGAACTAGCCTCCAGTAGGGGTTTCTTTTCTTATTAAATCCATAGCGGATACTGCATGGCTTGTTCTGCAAGTACTGTTGAAGTGTAAGCTCCGCAATTCATTATTCAAACCTAGTCTTTCGACTATTGGGACATCTCTGTCTTATATAGAGATATAAAAAATCTTCCTATCATATCAGAAAACCTCAGATCCTTATTTGTCATGGGTTTTCCATATTTTCCCTATATGTTTTCATTTTATAAAATACACATCTATTTGAAAATTATCTTCACAGTTAGAAGCATTAACTATACCCCTTTAATCTCCTTAGAGTTTCTTTTTACATTCTCCACATCTTCTGTGAAGTATGTTGAAAGACTGACCACAGATTATATTTCTATGTCAAATTTACATTGAAAACTAGGAAAAACTAAGAGCATGTTTGACATGTGTAGGAAGGAGGATATCCTGGCAAGAGGAAGTGATTGTTAGGCCAGGATTGTAGCTGAAAAAAGAAGGAAGATGACATAAATCTTTCAGTAACCCACATTTACATGAAACTATGATATATCACTAATATGCTTGTTTTCAGCTAATAAGACAAAAGAGGAAGGCAGCATCATCTGTTTCTGGCAGAAAAAAACATCAAGAAGACATATCAAAAGATATGGTGGAAGGCAGGAGCTAGAGCAGAGAAATTACATTAACATCTCAGCTAAATGAAATTCGTAGATATAAGATCAGTATATGGAGCATTGTGTACAATTTCTGGAGTTACCTTCTGTGCAATGTCTATTGTCTGCCTTTCTCTAGTTCCTGTAGTTTTCCTGGAATCATAGCCAAAAGTTTCTATCTTAGTTGAAGTTTTAAGGACACTTTTAAATCCTTTTAAATATTTTTTTAGTCATCTTCCTACTTATCATTTTCTTCCAAGATATTATTTTCTTTTCCATTATTTTCACAAAACTAAAGTAATGACCACATTGTACCTCACAGATACAAGAAAAACATAAATACTCCACAAATTTGAGAAGCAGGAAGTCACTGGCCCAGCACCAGTCCCCTGGGAGGGTCTTTTCTTTGCGCCGCCACAGCCACCGCAGATTCAGAGAGCCACCCCCTTCATCCAGGTTCCAGAGGGAACCCACCCAACCTTTTCCCCACCAACCTTTTCCAGCTTCCCCAAGAAGCTGGAAGTCACTTGCCCAGCACCAAGCCCCTGGGAGGGTAACTTCATTGCATCACTGCGGCCACCACAGATTCAGAGAGCCACCCCCTTTAACCAGGTTCTGGAGGGAACCCGCCTGAACTTTCCCCCACCCAGGTTAGTTACTAAACTAAACTACAGTCAAATTACTAAACTAAAATACAGGTCTACTTTCAATGTGAAAAACATTACTATCACCATGTCGACCAACACCAGTTTCAGGGTTTCTCAGTATGTAGAACAAGTTAGAAAGCAAAATAGAGTAAGTAGAAAAACTAGATATGCAACCAGACCCTACAGAAAAAGAATTCATCACCACCAAATAAAAGACAATCTCCAGAAAACACCAAGGAAAACATTGAAGAAATTATGTGTTTCTCAAAGATTCCAATATCAACATGGTAAATGCACTCCAACAAATAAGAGAAGAATCAGAAAAAAAGGACAACACAATGATTTAAGCATTTAATGCACTAAGGGAAGAAGTAGAAACATAAAAAAGACAGCATCAATATGTGTAACCTAATCAAAGAACTGAAGAATGAAAAGAATCCATAAAATTGAAAGTGAAAGAAACTCAAGATTTAAGGGCTACAATAAATGAGCTCAAAATTGCACCGAAATGTGATAGAAGCAAATTAGATGAAATTGAAGAATGAATCAGTTCACTTGAAGATACAGAAATAGAGAGGACAGAGAAAGAAAGAGAAAAACAAAGTAAGAAGACTGAAGAAAAGCTAAGAGATATGAATATGTCATTTCTGTAAAGAAAAGAAACACAAGAGTAATAGGAATCCCAGAAGGAGAGGAGAGAGTCATGGGAAATGAAAGGCTTTTCAATATAATAATAGGGGAGAACTTTCCAAATCTGAAGAAATGAAAATAGATATACAAAATGTCAAAAGGACACCAAATTACTTTAACAAAATAAAAGTAGAGTGAGACATATCCTCATAAAACTTACAAACACCCAAGATAAGGAAAAAATGAGAATGGCTAGAGAAAAGCAACAGATAACCTACAAAGGAAAATTCATTAGACTGACCTCAGATTCTTCTGAAGAGACACTCCAGGTAAGGAGAGAATGGAGTCACATCCAATAAAACTCCAAGAAAAAGTGCCAGCCAAGAATATTCTACCCTGCAAATCTATCCTTTCTCTATGAAGGAAAAAATAGAACCTTCTCTGATAAGCAAAGTCTCCAGAAATTTGCTACCACTAAACCCCCACTCCAGAAATTTTGCAGGGGATCTCAAGATCAAAATGAGAACAAATAAAAAATAAAAACAAAATAAACCCGAAAATGACCACCAGGAAACCATTAGAATCGCAAACATCAATAATCACCCTAAATGTCAATAGTATAAACTCAGCAATCAATAGATGAAGAGTTGCATAAAACAGAACCCACAATACTACTGCCTCCAAGAAACACATCTGATCTCTAAGGATAAGCATAGACTTGAAGGTGCAGGGCTGGAAAACTACACTACAAGCAAATGGCCCCCACAAGAATGCAGGGGTTACCATTGTTATATCAGAAAGAGCAGACTTCAAATTAACAAAAGTGACAAAAGATAAAGATGGCCACTACCTAATGGTTAAAGGGTCAATCCACCAAAAAGACATAACAATACTCAACATATATGTGCCTAATGAGAGAGTACCAAAATTTATAAAACAACTACTTGTAGAACTGAAATCAAATACTGATGAGAATACATATGTGGTAGGAGATTTTAACACACCAACAAAAGACAGATCAACAAAACAGCAACAACAAAAAGAAACAAAAGCTTTAAAGGAAGAGCTAGACCAAATGGACCTAATAGATACATACAGGACACTGCACCCCCCAAGGAAAAGAATACATGTTCTTTTCAAATGCACACAGTTCATTCCCTAAAATAGATCATATATTAGACCACAAGACAAACCTGAACAAATAGGGAAAGATTAAAATAATACCAAAATTTTCCCCAAACATAAACATATCAAATGAGAAATAAACAATGAAAAGAAAACAAGGAAAGTAAACACTACATGGATACTGAACAACAGGCTTCTGGAAGATCACTGGGTAAAAGAGGAAATCAAAGAAGAAATGAAAACCTACATGGAAGCAAATGACAATGGTGACACAAAGTTCCAAAATGCAGCAAAAGCAGTATTAAGAGGAAAGTTCATAGCAATACAGGCCCTAATAAAAAGAATTGAAACACCTCAAAAAATACTCTAATGTCCCAAATTGAGACATAGAAAAAGAGCAACAAAAAAATCCAAAACCCAGCAGAAGAAAAAAATAAATAATAAATAAAAGCAGAGATTAATGAAATAGAAACCAAAAAGACTATTGAGAAGATAAGCAAAACCAAAAGCTGGTTCTTTGAAAAAATAAATAAAATCGATAAGCCCCTTGCAAAGCTCACAAAGGAAAGAAGGGAGAAAATTCAAATAAACAGGAGCATAAATGAAAACGGAGATGTTACAACACCCCAGCAGAAATACAAAAGATAACTAGAGACTACCATGAATCTATACGCAAACAAATACAACAACTTGGAATAGATAGACAAATTCCTAGAACAGTACAGTCATCCAAAATTGAACACAGAAGAAATAGAAAACTTAAACAGGTCAATCACAAGCAAAGAAATTGAGGCAGTCATCAGAACTCTCCCTAAAAACAAGAGCCCAGGTCCATATGGTTTCACAAATGAATTCTACCAAACTTGCAAAGAGAAACTAACACTGGTACTGTCAAAAGTCTTACAAAAAATTGAGAGAGAAGGAAGTTACCAAATACTTTCAATGAAGCAAACAGTACACTAATTCCAAAATCAAATAAAGATAGTGCAAAGAAAGAGAACTATAGACCAATCTCCCTAATGAACACAGAGGCAAAAATTCTAAACAAATCCTGGCAAACCATATCCAACATTGCATCAAAAGAATCATCCAGTATGATCAAGTGGGATTCATCCCAGAAGCAAGGGATGGTTCAACATCTAAAAATCAATCAACATAACCCATCACATCAACAAAGAGAAAAACAAAAACCATATGATCATATCAATAGATGCGGAAAAAACATTCAATAAAGTTCAGCATCCTTTCATGATGAAATCCCTGAAAAAAACTGGTATAACAGGAACCTACTTCAACATAATAAAAGCTGTATATGACAGACCCACAGCAAATATCATCCTCAATGGGGAAAAACTGAAACCGTTTCAATTAAGGTCTGGAACCAGGCAAGGATGCCCACTCTCTCCACTCCTTTTCAACATAGTTCTGGAAGTTCTAGCTAAGGCAATAAAGCAAGAGAAAGACATAAAAGGAATCTGAATAGGGAAAGAAGAAATAGAGCTATCATTATACGTGGATGATATGATACTCTATGTAGAGAACACAGAAAAATTGACAGAAAAGCTGATTGCAATAATAATCCAATTCAGTAAGGAACCTGGATATAAAATCAACACACAAAAATCAACAGCATTCATGTATGCAAAGAATCAATCAGAAGAAGAAGAAATTAAAAAAAAAAACCACCCCATTTACCATTGCACCAAAGAAAATCAAATCCTTGGGAATAACCCTAACAAAAGACGTAAAAGACCTATACAAAGAAATCTATAAAGCATTCCTAAAAGAAATAGAAGATGATGTTAAAACATGGAAAGACATTCCCTGTTCATGGATCGGAAGAATCAACATTATCAAAATGGCCATACTACCAAAGGCAATCTACAGATTCAATGCAATTCCAATAAAGATCCCAATGACGTATTTTAAAGAGATAAAACAAAAATTATTGAAATTCATATGGAACAACAAAAGACCCCAAATAGCCAAAACCCTTTTGACAAACAGAAGAGAGAATGGAGGTATTACTATTCCAGACTTCAAACTGTACTACAAAGCCAATAGTACTTAAAACAGCACGGTACTGGTATAAAAACAGACAAACAGACCAATGGATCAGAATCAAATACCCAGAAATAAAACCACACATATATGGTCAACTAATCTTCAACAAAGGGGCAAAAAAACATACCCTGGAACAAGGATAGCCTCTTCAGTAAATGGTGCTGGGGAAACTGGATCAAAACTTGTAAAAAAATGGACCAGGACAACACCCTCACACCCTGTACAAAAATTAACTCGAAATGGATAAAGGACCTGGAAGTGAGAGCTGCAACCATAAAATACATAGAAGAAAACCTGGGCAAAACCCTTCAAGAATTTCACCTCAGAAATCCATTTTGGGAAATAACTATGGCTGGCAAAAAATGAAGGAAAACACAAACAGCTGGGAATATATCAAACTAAAAAGTTTCTGTTCAGTAAAACAGACAATAGACAAAGCAAAAAGAAACCCAACCGAAGGGAGAAAATTTTTCCCTCTAGATAAGTGACGAGAGTTTGGTAACAAGGATCCACAAATAGCTCCTACAGCTCAACAAAAACAAAGCAAGAAAACCCAGTCAAAAAATGGGCAGAAAAAGTAAAAAGACACTTCACCAAAGAGGAGATACAAATGGCTAATAGGCATATGAAAAAATGCCCCACATCACTAATAATCAGGGAAATGCAAATTCAAAGTGCACTGAGATACCATCTTGCACCAGTAAGAATGGCACATATAAATAAAACAGACAACAACAAATGTTGGCGTGGATGTGGAGAAAAAGGAACCATCTTACTCTGCTGATGGGAGTGCAAACTGCTCCAGCTACTATGGAAGACTGTGGAGGACCCTCAAACAATTGAAAGTGGACTTACCATTTGATCCAGCAATCCCACTACTGGGAATCTACCCAGAGGACATGAAAACACTAGTTCAAAAGGACACCTGTACGCGCATGTTCATTGCAGCTCTGTATACAATTGCCAAGATTTGGAAACAAACCAAATGCCCCAAAAGAGATGATTGGCTAGAAAAATATGGTACATATACACTATGGAATACTACGCATCCATCAAGGAGGACCAACACCTGTCATTTGCAGCAACATGGATGGAACTAGAACGACTCATATTAGCAGAAATAAGTCAAAAAGAAAAGTACAGGATGGTCTCACTTATATGATGGATATAGGGAAAAACAAACATGAATAAGAAAAAAGAAAAACAACCAATGGGACTGAATAATGGAGTTAGGAGGAGGGAGAAGGCAGGGGAGGTGAAGAGCACAAAAGATCAGGATGGTTAATGGGTGTTAGTGAAGTGGGAAAGCCCCAGGGTAAACAATAATGCAATAATATAATGGAAATATAAATACACATATATATGCAAATTTTAAAAATTGTAAATTAAATTAAAAAAAAACAACTACCATCACAGAATAGTTGACATTCTCTGTGGATATCTCTTCTATCCTGTTCCCCATTACACATTCCCAGAAATAATAATTAGCACACTGGAACTGATGCTTGCCATACCAGTGGTATTTGAAACTTATAAATCACACATCAGTAAATAATATATTATTTTGCATGGCTACAATTTTATAATTATGGTATTGCAATATGTATACTGATCTATAACTTGCTTTCTTCCCTCAAAAATTTTTTTAATTTTTTCAAAAAAATAATAAATAAATATAACTCCCCAAATTTGATGAGACTCAAATTCTGAACCCAGAAAATTTGTGGTAATGAAGTCAGCAGAATAAGAGCAATACTAAAATTTTCACTCTTTTACCTGCAAAAGGAGACTTTTAGAAAAAAAAAATCTAGTGTTTAGTAATAGTACAACTTTGTTCTGAAACTTCTGGCATTAGGTGCAAGTTCTGGTTCAGTCTTCCTCCCATAAGGAGTCTGCAAAGAAGAGTTTAGTCAGCTGTAAAATGCAACATTTTATCTCAGCACTTACACTAGAGAAACACTTTCAGACAGAGTGAGCTGAAGGTGTAAGTGACTAAGCCCCACTGAGTTACTTCTTTAGAAGAATTAAGTGGGTGATTTTAAAAGTGGTCCTATGCTTTTGAGAAGTGTGGCAAAAGTGCCCTCCGTGCTATCGTGTAGCATTTGTGCTCTGGGACATCCCTCTGAGGTTAGAGTGCCTTGGTTTGAATTCTGACTCAAACACCATAATGGTACAGCCTTCTACAAGCACCCAACTCCCCCATTCTACAATATTTTAGATGGTAAAATGGAGCAGGGAAGCAACAAAATACATCATGATTTCAGAAAGTTAACTCAGTTAATGCTATAAAAAGCACTTAGAAGTGTCTGATAAAGAGGTACTCTGTAAGCATTAGGCTTTATGGTTATTATCATTACTCTTATCATTATCCTCATAGCTGGAGGGTACTCTGGAAATCAGTTTTCATTTTCTTACCAGCATGGCAAATTAGGACCCAATGCATCAGGGGAGAAAATCTCAAAGGCGGGCACTGTTCTCTACCTTGTTCTCTACTTGTTGCTACAGGCGAGGTAGTTAGCTAATAAAAGCTTGTATTTTAATCAGACCTGAGACTCTGGTTTATGTTTCTAAGGGAAACTTCACAACAGACCAAGTGGGCCTAGCACATTGCTGTTATGCATAACAAGAGAAGATACTTAGTCTTTCTTTGAAATCAATACGTTTTGGAGTAATTTGTTATATAGAAAAATCTGACATAGCATTCCTCAAAGAAATTCTATTTCCCAGAGATATCTTAGGTTCCATGATTCACAGGCTCCCAAATGTTTAGACTACCACAGGGAAAAGAGTTGAAGAATGAAGGGAAAGTTACAGGCTGCCTCTGGCTTAGGCATAATTAATATTTATCATAGTTTAATCATTATTATTTGTAAACACTTTTCATGTGACAGGAAAGGTGTTTAAGTCTTTAAGCCTTAGAATTTATAGTTATGATGTTGGGTGCAATGGGATAGAAGCCTCCAACCAATAAGCCAAAAGCAGCACTTTTAAAATGCGGTTTCTAATGCCAAGATTCTTTGAAATTCTTACCACTCATGGGTAGCAGTTGCCAGTCAAATGCAATTTAACAATGAGGTTTTATTAACAAGGAAAATTAGCCAGGAAAACAAAAAGTCCTTAATGACACAAGTGGCCATTATTTTACCCCAGTCACCATTTTTAGTCCCAAAGTTTCCAAAGATACATGTCAAAGATGATACTGTTATCGGGGGGATAGGGACACCCCCGTTTAAATTCCTCCTTCCTATGGGTTCTCCCGCCTGCGCGCAGCAGCTGCTCAGATATCAAACCTTAACAACTAGGATAGACAAGAGATTTATTTACAGATACGGAAAAAAAAAACCAAACCGAAAGAGTCCACACCCTCACAAATGTTCCAAACAGAATAGAGCCCCACTTCTGCTCCTCAAGGAGCTTCGTGGGGTTTACCTCAGTCTTAGGGCACTTCTGGTTGGAAGTGCCAGGACCTTGACTCCCCATCCTGTCGCTCCAGTTGGTACCAGATGAATCCAACCAACACAGGCGGGGCTCAGATGGTCTCCCAAAGGCAGGCCTGTCCGAGTGTCACCGTGGCTCCGCACTTCACCCGGGTCACCTCTCCTCCGCCTTCACACAGGT
>PVHY01019430.1:0-27403 GCA_004024945.1 Uropsilus gracilis | reverse complement strand
TCCTCTGTGTATGTGTATGCAATATATGTACATATGTATGTAGACATTTATCCTAAAGACACAAGAAGACAATATCAAAATGTTATTTTATGCTTTTCAAAAATATCTATGTGTCTTGGCAACCACTTAACATATATGTTCTATAGGCACAGAGGATATATTCCTAGAAATGAGTATGTATGTTTTTATTGTCTTAGCCTCTGCCAAATTCCCCTCCCAAAGGATTTATTTCAGTGTGCACTTCCATCAACAATGTATAAGAGTATGACTTTTCCTGTATTCTTCACAAACATGTTGATCTTTATCAATCTGATAAATGAAAATGGTTATTTTCTTAAAAAAAAAAAAAAGAAAACGTTTGCTGATGTGGCGCTGGTTCACTGCAGCGCAGACGCTCGGGGAACACAGCGCTGTACATCACAGGCATACAGGTCACGCTGGGCCACCCAAGCCTCCCCCCTGCTTTCTCTTCAGTAGCCCCCGTTTTTTGCACTCCATTTTGGTTGTGACTTTTTTTTTCTTTTGGAGACTAGGTCTCGCTGTGTTGCCCAGGGTAGTCCCGATCCGGGATCAGATCTGAGTAGTCCAGATCCCAGATCAGATCTGGGATCCTACAGGCTCAGGCGATCCCCAGCCTCAGCCTCCCAAGTAGATGGGATTATAGGCGCGTGTCACCACCCCCAGCTATTTGTTGAGACTAGGTCTCGATACGTTGCCAGGGGTAGGTCTCGAACCCGCAGACTCAAGTGATTCCTAGCCTCGGCCTCCCTTCCCAGACTGGGAGTAAAGGCGTGCGCCACCGCACCCAGCCTAGTTGTGACTTTCTAGCTCATTTGCTTGGCCTATTGAAGTCCACCTATGAGCGAAGCCATCTTCTACCTGTCTGTCAGCCTGAGCCTTGTTTCACTCAGCACTATTGCCTCCAGTTCCCTGCAGGCTGTCACAAAGGGCAAGGCTTCCTCTTTCTTGGCTGCATAGTATTCCGCCGAGTCATCCACCAGTCATCTGCTCGGCACCTCGTCCCTCGGGAGCTGACCGCTGTGAACCGCACTGCTGTGAACCGCACCGCTGCGAGCCTCGAGCTGGAGGCTCATCCTGACAGCGTTCTCAGGTCCTGTGGCTAAGTGTCTCGTAGATGCTGCTGGCTCACATGGGGCTTCTATTTGTCGCTGTCTAAGGAGCCTCCGTACCATTTTCCAGCCCAGCTGCCCTCAGCGTGTTCCCGCCCACGGTGGACAAGGGCCCGCCACACCCTCGCCCTCATGGTGTCTGGTCTTCCTGACGCAGGTCAGCCTCATCCCTCTTGACCGAACGCAGCACATTCAGGTCAGGCTGGTTCATGGGAGGGGTCCAGAGCCTTTGTGGCCATCAAGGCCCTGAATCTGCCCGGGCACAGCAGAACCCCAGGCGAGCAACCAGCACTGGCAGCCGCCGAGAGGCTTCTGATCAGGAGAAACAGCAGCTTCTCTCTCCAGGGCTATTGATCCTCTTTCAGTTCAAAACAATAACTTTGACCTCAGTTGCCATGAAGACGGAGGCCACAGGGGATGCGCTGAGAAGCACATCTTATTGTGGTAACTCGGTTTTCTTCCCAGCAGAAAAATGCCAGCCCTCTTGCCTGGTGTCACTGTGCCTTTGGGGCCCGGAGCCACTGCTGCCATAGCGATGAAAACACAGCCCCATCTGGCATTTTGGGGAAGCAAAGAGATTGCCTGTAGACACCTGTCTCCTACTCCTTCCGCCACAGAGTGAATGTGGCTGGGGAAGGAAGGGCAGGAGGGAGGGGTGTTGGTGGCACAAGGTGACCTGGTCTGAAAAAGCCAGAGAGATTTTAAAGCCAAATGTGTATCACCCCCTCTTTTTTCTCCTCAGGACGCCAGCACGTCCCTGGGAGTCCCAGGCCACAGGGACAGAAACCCCAATCCATGCCACCACCGCCTCCCGCCGGCCTCGCTCATCAGTCACCAGCTTGCCCTGTCGAGCCTGCCTTGGCCACCGCCAGTCTGCCCGTGTGGGGACAGCAGCAGGACACATGCCCATCCTTGACCTCCATCCGAAGGACTTGGTGGTTGAGAGGGTCTGTCCCTGTTGGCTGGCAGAGGTGCCACCACAGGCAATGGCAGCCCACACCCCTTCCAAGCTGTCCTACCCCTGTGCTAGGTCAGTGCCAAGGTTAAATGGTACGTAATAAGACAGTCTGTCCCCCCTCCCCTCAGTCCTCCTGCACCTTAAACCCCGGTAGGAGGCGCGGAGGAACACACCCTGTGAGGCCTGCTCTGGGGGTCAGACCTGCTCTGTGCCCTCGAGAAGCTCGGCGGGAGAGCAACTTGCTGATGCACGGAAACGTGCTGCTGGCCCCGCCTCAGGGAGCCATGGGTGGGGGTCATCGTGCCGCTGCCCCTTGACCAGGCTGGTTTCCTTGGACATCACACCTTGGCCCGAGCACAGCCTGACTTGCCCGTGTTGTTCTGTGGCCCCGAGAGGGTCACCAGCAATCCCCTGGGTGCTGTGGGGGGTGAGGGGGGCTCTTGGACTATGGGTGCTATTCGCCGGTCAGGAGACATGGCCCTAGCGGGGGGCTGGGCCTCATGATGATGGGCAGCTGTACCTCACGCCTTGAATTCCGCCCTCCCATCGCCTCCATTGCCCCCCCGGCCCCGCTCCACTCTCCTCCCGCCGCTGCCCCAGACCACCTGGAAGCAGGTGTACGCAGGCCCTCGGCTCTCCCGGCGGCATCTGGGCCCGCGCCTGCCGCAGACGGCGAGCCCGGGGCCGCGCCAGCCTGGCCTTTGTCAGCTGCAGACACTCGGCCAGAAATACCAAGCCAGGAGCGGGCCCCGTGCCAGCGGGCACTAGCGAGCAGCCAGCCAGGCCACCCAGGCTTCTCCCTGCGTCGGGAGCCAGACGCAGCTGGACGGAGCCCAAGGGTACAGCTGAGCCGCGACGGGCCAGACAGAGCTGAAGCGCTGGCCGCACCGGGGCCTCTTCCCTGGCACAGCCTCGCGGCAGTGACCCTGACAGGCCGGGGCCCGGGGTCCTCACCGGACCGCCTCACGGCCCGAGCGCCCCGCCGGGAAGCTTCCCCGGCCAGGTACAGGGCGCAGACTCCGAGCGCAGGGCGCGCGCTGCAGTCGCCGAGCTGCCTGGTGTGCCCGTGCCGAGGCTGCGTGGGGGGCGTCCGTGCCCGTGGGGATCCTGTCACTTCAGCCTCCTTGACACGAGCTAGAGTCAGGCCCGAGAGGCGGGAGGCTGGGGCTGGGTGCAGGGAGCGAGGAGGCAGGGCGGAGGCGCCGGCGTCTCTCACACTTCTCGCGTGGGCTGCGGGGTCTGGGGGGGGCTTAATTGGTCACATCAACCCTGCGCATCGCCCTGGACAAATCGGTTCCCACACGCAAGAGGCAATTACCTGGGCTCGCTGCACTCCGGCCGGCAGAGGAGGCGGGAGCCTGTCAGGACCACACAAGATTGGATTCTCTGACAAGACGCTGCTTCAAAACGAGGGCCGTGACTGCAGCCTTGGAGCCCTGTTTGTTCGCCTAGAAAGATCCGGCGCAAGCGCAGGGCTCTGAGAGGGGAGAGGAGGAGGAGGCCCGAGAAGGGCCAGGTTGCCTGCCCAGCTCCGCCGCCCTGGGCTGCACGGCCCCGCTCCAGCCGCTCGCCTTCTCCGAGCCTCAGCGGCCCGATCTCCGACCAGCGGCCGACGTTTCCTCGCTCCCAGGAAGAGGCGGCTTCGGGGTGTCACGAGACCATGGGTGTCCGTGTGGCGTGGGCGGGTGGCCCGGGCACCAGGGGTGTCTGCAGGCGCAGGGGGCAGGAGCGGGGGCCTTAAGCTCTGCACCCCGCACACCTCAGTGGCCTCACCGCACCTGGCGCCGGGGGGCTTTTGCTCTCAGCCACCACAGCCCGATGGGACTGGAGCTGAGGCCGACATTGACCGTTTGCTTTGGATGGCAATTGTTCTAGAAGGTCTCCTGGGGAATTAGCCAGGCAGCCCTGGGAACGCACGGCCAAGCGCCTCCGTCTCCGGGTCACAGGCAGCTACCACATAGCAGGGGCGCAGCCTGCGCCACGCAGAGCGTCGTCCTAGCTCCGGCAGCTGCCCAGGGCAGACCTTGAGGTGGCCGAACGTCGTGCCGCCGTGTCCCCGGCCTGGCGTGGACTGGCCACGATAGGGCCAGGCGTGCTGACACGGCTCGGGGAGAGCTGCATGCCGGTCCAGGCGGGGCTGCCAAGGGGAGCCCAGGGCGGAGGCTGTATCTGGGCCTGGGACGTTCAAGCTCTCCCCGGAAACAAGCCCTGCGTCCCTCTCAGAAACCCAAGCTTCCCTCGTTAAAGACCAAGTGCTCGAGATTCGTCGCACGTCGCTGCGAAGACCCCACGGCCGCAGCGGTGGGCGCGCACTTGCGTGGGAGAAGGAGGGCGGGGGGGTGGCAAAAGGAGCCGCGTGGGCAGCTGGGGGCAGCAGCAGGGACCGGGAGTGCCAGGCCTTCCGCTGGCTCCTGGGTGGCCTCCGCTTGGCTCCCGGCCAAGGGTCAAGCCTTCCCCATGGCGCCCCCAGACCGTGGCCCAGCACCCCACTTGTTTGCTGCCTCCACCTTCAGCACGCTTCCCTCTAACCCTTGCAACGGGGGTCTGATCCCCGCATCTGAGCCTGGAACCCCCAGGCTTCTCAGCTCCGCCTGGCTTCCCACCACCCTGAGAATCAAGTCAGAGCACCTAAGGCTGCTCCAGCCTCCTCTCCTGCTGCCCGGTGCCTCCTGCAGGCAGGAGACCAAGACAATGACCTTGGGCCTGCCCCCCCACCCCGCCCTGCCATACGGGGCTTACCAGGTCCAGGCCTTGGCTGCAGCCTGTCCCCCTGCGGGCAGCTGTGTCCGAGCCTGCTGCTCCTTCCCAGCCCAGCTCCGCCCGGGCCCTGGACGCTCAACGCGTTTTTCAGGGTCTTTGCCCTTCCGCCACCAGCCTCTGCGAGCAGCACCTGGGGCGTCGCCCTCCCATGATGGCTGATGGCGTGCGCCTGGGCAGCGGGTGTGCGCATGCGCGAGTGGGCTCCCCTGGGCCGGGGCCACAGCGATAAAAGGGCGGTGGGGGCGGGGGGAGCATGTGAGGAGAGAGAACTCGAGAGGAAAAGCTAAGGGGCTGTTTCTTGCTGTTCGTTATTGAAACCTCCGAGGAGGTTGGGTGGCCAAGGGCTCTACCATTCATCTGCCACAACCACGATGGCCCCACTTGGATTGGATGTTACATGGCACTCCCCCCCCTCCCCCCGTCGCACCTTCCCCGGTCAGTCAGAGTGGTCTCGCCGCGCCAGGACCTTGGGACCAGAGTGACACGCACAGCTCAGGTGGCAGACTGGGTCCAGCTCCCCCAGAGACCAGGAGCCCCGGGCCCATGGGGCCTGGCTCCATCCGAGCTGCCGGGCTAACAGTGCTGCGTCCCTCGCAGCCAGCTCCATGGTCAGGCCTAGCAGCTGAAGAGGAACGCCGGCCCCTCGGACCCTCGGTGGGTTCACAGCTTTCACGCTCTCGGGGAACCAGCGCACAGGCCACCGGCGCGGCCAGCAGGCAGGCAGGTGGCAGGGCCGGGGAGCTGGGGGTAGCTGAGCCCCAAAGCCCCCTGGAAGCTCTTCCTCTGGCCTCTTTCTCATTTGCGTTCTCTTCGCGCTCTCCTTCTGGGCTGATGCCGCCCTTTGCCCTCTACTTCCGGGCCCAGGGAGCCCACTCACGCATGTGCACACCCACTGGGCCAGGCGTGCGCCACCATGGGGCGGGCAATGCCCCAGGGGCTGCTCGCGGAGGCTGATGGGAGCAAAACCCCCGTAGTCCTTCAACCTGGACATGCCTTCTGCCAGGCCCGGGAGGACCCACGCTCGACTGTAGCACGGAGCCCCGTGCCTGGCCCCAAGGGGCGCTGGGCAAACGCTGGCCGCTCTCACCCAAAGCAGGAGTCCCGGGAGGCAGAGCGCCGGGTCGCCCTTCGCCGTGGCGCAGGGCCAGGCCCGAGGTCATCGTCTCGGTCCGCTCACGTGAGTCATGGCGGACCGACTGAGCGGGCGACGCTTTGTTTCCCACAGTTGCAGGGGCTCAAAGTCCACGGCTCCGGCGCTGCTTCTTCCTTGGCTTTTCTGACTGGAGTCCCGTGGCATCCTCCACGCGCGTGTGGGCGGCGCGTCCTGGAACCCGCCACCTGTGCCTGAGCGTCCAGTTCCCTAGGGCATCCCCGGGACGCCACCCTTACGCCCATGCCACCTCCCAGGGGCTGTTTCTCCGAACAGCATCACTGTGGAGGTGGGTGCAGCATCTGAGTGGGGCCCCCGGGGGGGGGGACAGACACCGCACCTGTAACAGCCACGCAGCGGCAGGCGTCACCTGACGTCCGCACCCCGAATCTGCCTCCCCGCTGGGGTTTCCTGCCAGCCCGGAGGCTGCGTAAGCGGACGTGAGGCAAGTGCCGTAACAAAGCCCCGGCGTCGCCGACTTGGGGCAATGCGGCTGGACACCCTCACGGGCTGGAGCCGCCAGGCGGTTTCTCGCCTTTCCCGGCGCCCGAGGCTGCCCGCTCGCCTGCTCGGGGCCCCTCCTCGGCCTCCAGCAGCGACAGCACACGGTCTGCAGAGCCCCCCCTCGCCGCCCCCTCCCTACTTCCTAAGGGCCCCGTGATTGCTTTGAGCCACCCGGCCCACGAAGGACAGTCTCTCCCTCCCAAGCTCCCTACGCGTTGGGGGGGCGGGTCTCCAGCTGCGGAACTCTGTGGGTCCCGGCCCCGCAGGCGCGAAGCCGGAGCCCCAGGGGCCTGCGCGGGGTGGTCTCGGCTGTGTCCCTGGCTGGCAGCAGAGACTCTTCCTGTGTCCTGATGGGCAGAGAGCACAGGAAGCAGCTCTCCGCTCTCGAGACACTGATCCCATCGCGGGGACCCACCTCCACGACCTCGTCTCACCCCGGTGACCCATCTGCACTGCAGGCGCCCGGGGAGGGCTTCGGCGTCCGCACCGGCGTGGGGGCGTCACCAGGCCCGAGCAGGCCCCAGCGCAGAGGGAGGCAGGCAAGCTGGGCTTGGCTGGGCTGGGAGGATGGCACCGAGCTCTGGGCACCCCTGAGGCTGCCCCTGCGGGTGGACCAGGGGCACGAAGCGGGCTGAGAGAACCGGGGACTGGGAGCCCGTCAGGGCCTGACCGGCCTTGCTCTTGGTCCGGAAGAGCTGCTGCGGCTCTAAGCTGGGCGGCTGCACACGAGACAGGGCGCGCCGCCCCTCGGGCGAGTCTACTTTGCCGTCACTGCCGAACCCGCGGCTTCCCAGGCCTCCAGCCGCCCGCAGGGTCGGCACGAGGAGGCAAGCTTGCTCCGTCCTTCAGCTTCAGAAGGAGAATCCACGCATGTGGACACACACGCAGACGTGCACATGCACACACAGGTGCGCCCACACCGGCATGCCCACGCACAGACGCGCACACACGCAGGCACGCACACGCACACACGTGCACACACACAGCTCTGCGGGAGGAAGTTGTGGCGTCGTCCATAAGGAGTTAAAATGGCTTCTGAAGCCTTGTCTTCTTGGACAAGGCGGCTCCGAGCAGGACCGGGGGAAGATTCACCTCCGCGGAGCACGAGGCTTCCATGGCGCAGGACAATGGGCACGGAGGACGCAAGGGCTGAGCGTGGCATCGTCTGGAGGGCCGCGAGCCGCTCCTCCGGCCAGCGTGGAAGGGTTCCATGTCCACAGCTCTGGGAAGGTCAGGCTGGCCAGCCGAGCCAGGCAGCGTAAACCCCATCGGGTCTTTGGCGCCCGTGCAAGGACTCCAAGCTTCAGCCTTCACCCCTCCCCTCGCTGCCCCGAGTGCTCGATGGGCCCGCTCAGCTCTGGGCAAGACGCTTTGGGGGCAGCACCCACAATGCCTAGCATCCGCTGCTGCTGTTGCTACCACGGGGCATATTTCCTTGTCTCCAGGGCCTGCATGTCCAGGGAGACCCCCCCGGGTTTGCCAGTCCTGGGGTTTCTGGGTGATCCAGAGGTGTGGTGTGCGTTGAATAGTGGCCCCCCAAGGCAAACCCGTCCATTTCCTGGTCTCCAGACCCTGTGAATGTCGCCTTCGATGGCAGAAGCAGTGGGCTGGCTGGGGACGTCGGGAGGAAGGAAATCTGGCGTTATCCGGTGGCGTCATGGAGGTGATTCATGCACCCTCCCCTCCAAGACCACACATGAAGATGGAGGCTGAGGACGGAGGGCCGCAGCCCAGACAGGGAAGCCTGGGGTCACCGGGAGGGGCGAGCGGCCAGGACACTCTAGCCCTAGAATCCAGAGGAGCGTTATCCCGCCGACACCTGGTTCCGGCGCTTCGGCCTCCAGAACGGTGAGAGCGCACGTTTCTGCCCCTGTCAGCACCCAGCTGGGGCACCTCGTTCTTAGAGCCACAGGAAAGAGCAGAGCGTGGCCAGTTCGTGCATCTGCAGGCAGCGTGGCCGGGAAACAGCTCTGCTCAAGGTCCGGCGGGGAGGGGCCTTCAGCTCCATGTTCCCTTGGAGCTGGTGCTTAGCATCCGTGCATTTCGGGCGTGCGGCCCTCATCATTGTTGGGGGGCTGGGACCTGACTCCGAAGGACAGAGAAAACGGGAGTGTCAACCGGGAAGCAGGACGGGCAGGGCAGTCAAGGTGTCCAGTCACAGCCCTGGGGTCCCTGCGGGCACCGACTGTGGGCCTCAGAAGCAGGGAGAAATGCTGCAACCAGGTGAGCCATGGGGCATATCAATGGAGGTGGAGCCTCCAGAATGAAGGTTAGACTTCTGCCATCCCTCTGTCCCTAGATGGTTTAACTCCCTCTGGGTTCCAGGCTGGGAAAGAGGCTTGGGGACAAACGGAGCCCCAAGGAAACAGGCGATGTGTGAGACAGGACATGAGCCCAAGCATTTGAGGCTGGCAAAGGTGTCCCAGAAGTGACGCCCTCAGTGCTCCCGAGGGCCCATCCCGGACTGAGAGCCCAGGTTTGTCCCACGGGGACTCTGGGGCTAGAAGAAGGTTCCGGAAGCATGCGGGCAGCTTCCATGGCAGGGGCCCTGGAGCAGCAGGGCAGTCACCAAAAGGTGAAAAGCTTTGCCAGCTTCACCCTCCAGGCCGAGCCAGGCTGAGGGCAGTCAGGTCTGCTGCTCGGGCACATGGAGCGGCGCCATCAGCATAGGGGTTGGTGTCTCGTTGGAAGCAGCTGTGCGGGCCACCCGGTGGCCCTGGCTTGGAGCCCCCACTGTGCCCTCGGGAGAGCGGGTGTCCCTGATGCCACCTGCCCCCTCGGGGGCTCCTCACAGAGTTTGCGTGTCAGGTGACAGCGTGTCTTTGCAGCATTCAGGACCCTTAGCTGAAGACTTCCGAGTGGCTGAGAGTCAGTTTGGGCAGGAGGCCACCGTGAAGTCGCCTTTAAGACACACAGGGTCGGGCTTGCTGGAGTCCAGGGAGGCAGGGAGCCGTCCTCAGCCAGGACAGTTCTTAGGAAATGACATGTATTTGCAAATGGGCAGCGGCCTCCCTCCCCATACATCCCTGGGGGCACGCAGGGAAAGCTGGCTGGCGCAGTGCTGGGTGGGCTGATGCTACACCGTGGTGTGGTGAAGTGGCAGTGCTCCTGGGGTCCCCGGGGTCCCCCATGACCAGCTGTCCACCCAGCTCCCATTCCACGCAGGCTGCAAGTGGCTGGGGGCGGCCAGGTGGTGTCCAGGCGGGGCAGTACTAGAAAGACTTCGGCCCCCAAAATGGGGACCTGGCCCCAGCACCTGCTGGCTCGGGATCACGCCCCCCTTGCAAGCTGCAAACAGCTGCCACCTTTTGCGCATTCGGTGTTAATACCAGTGTTGCTTGGTTGTGCTCCTGGGGGGTGAGGGGGGGACGGGGAGAACGAGATTGCCTGTGGGAAATCTGGCTGGCGAGAAGACCAGTGGGCTACAGTGGGCTAGGGCTGGGTGAAGCCGCAGCCTGGGGTGCACAGAAGTCTGGAAGCAGGAACCAGAGGCTAAAAGCTAGGAACTTTGAGCTCCACGAGGATCAAAGCTATGAAGACGATGTGGGAGGAGCCTGGGATGGGGATTCCTGGGACAGAGGCAGGAAACTGGAGCTGGTCTCCCTCGATCAGGCCCTGTTCCTCCTTGGGCCTCAGTTTCCTCCATTAAGCGACTTGATCCAGATGGACTGTTCTGGATGTTTCCAGAAGAATCCGTGCATGATCCTCCCCCCTTTTCCCACAGAGGGGTGTCCACATCAGCGTGCTGGTGTTTGTTTTCTTCAGCTAGGGTGAGAACGAGTCACCCAGAAAAGTTATGTGTTCAGTTCTCTAGGGGAGACTCTGCCTGGCTCTTCAGTCCCTGGTGGCTGCTGGACTTTGGACTAGGCCCTCTCTGTCACTGTCCACACAGCTTTCTCCTGTCTTTGGCCGGCGGCCCTCCTTTTCTTTGATAAGGACACTCATGAATGCCCTTCGGGTCCACCCGGATCGTCCCAGCCACTCTCTCGTCTCATGACTCTCAACCCGATCAACAAATTCTTTTCTGCTACATGAGGTAACATTCAGAGCTTCTGGGGATCAGAGCCTGGGTACCTTTTGGGGGACACTTCAGCCCACTTTCCACCCATGGCCTTTCTCGGCCTCTCTTATTTCTTCGGCCCTCCCCCATCACCGCAAATGTGTTCACAGGGTTCACTTGCTCCCAGCTGTCAGAGTCAGTGGGAAAACACCCAGAGCTCCTCCCTCCGCCCAACACTTGCAGTGTCACTATATTAAGCCCGAAGCCCCCTGGGGCCCACTCAGACCTCGCCTCGTGGAATGCACCCTCCCACTGGAACCAGCTCGCTGCACCTGTCACCAGAGCTCTGTCCAAACACTCTGAAGGCCCCACGACATTCTTCAGCGCATTTGTCGAGGCCTCTTAAGTACGCGTGCGTGTGTGTGCGCGTGTGCACGTGTGTGTGCGTGTGTCCGCACATGCACACACATGCCTGCCTAGGAAGGCAGTGACCTGAAGAGACCGCTTGGAACGCTCTGAGCTCTGCACGGGCACGGCCTCCTGAGCAGCAAGGTCCAGGACCTGAGCTGACACTTGGAAACTAAAGTGACGCCACCACCACGTGGCTGAAATCCTGGCACAAAGCGAGCCAGGCGGTGGGCACCCCTGGTGCATGCTGCCAAGGACAAGAGATCAAGAGACGTGCGGAAACGCAGAGGGGAGCCCCACCCCAGCAGCAGGGAGAGCACGCGCGGGCCGTGGAGCTGGAAAGGTGAGCCGCAGGTCAGAGGTCAGCGCCTGCCTGCTGCTGGGGTGCTGCGTGGAGGCCACCAACGATGCCGCCACAGCCTCATGTCCGAAAAGCGGCACCTGGGCCCCTGGGGTACACGGCCTGTGGTCAGCATGGCGGCCCTGACCCAGGTGTGCATAGCGGGGACTTGGGGCAGGAGCCCAATGTCAGGAGGCCGGTGACAGCCACTCACAGGCCCCCCATGTCCGCCAGAGGAAGGGGTCCTAGAAACCACAAGCCTGGACCTCCGGCCGCATAGCCCGGCCTACGCGCGGCAGCCCGGGGCCTCAGGACAAGGCCATGAAGACCAAGGATCAGCGCAGCCTCCCACTCGCGCGCCCGCCAGCCCTGCCCTCGGCGCGGGCCTGTTGCTGAGCGTGAGGTGGACTGGGGCTGCAGGCCGGGCTGGCAGGCGTGCCCCCGCGGACAAGCCCCCCTGCGCATTCAGGGAGGGGCACGGGCCGCTTCTCAGCAGGGCAGCGCTCACCAGCCCGAAGCCATGCCGATGGCGCCCCTCCTGCCCGGCCGCAGAGGAGAGCAACGTCAGAGACCTGTTGCGTGCGCAGGTGTGCGTGCGTGCACGCGTGCACGCGTGTGTGCATGCAGGTGTGCGCGGGTGTGTGTGTGTGTGTGTGTGCGCGTGCAGGCGTTCCTGCGTGCTGGTGCAGCTGGCGGGGCGGGAGCACCGCGCACCCTCTTCCTCCGTCTCCGGAGCAACTGGCCGCCCAGACCCGGCAGCGACGCCTCACGAGCCTGAGCCGGCGGCGAAGTTACTCCCGAGCGGCGCATCCCCGAGCCCGGCGTGGTCCACGCAGACGCGCCGTGAGATGTGCGCGCGCGGCCCTGGCCGCTGCCTGAGACCCTGGAATTGCCATGACGTCACCAGCTTGACCCCCCTCGCAGGGCATCGGGTGGGGAGCGAAGGGGGGTCGCTGGAGGCTCCTCGACGGAGCATTTCCTCAGCACCAGGAGGGCCAGTCAAGAGCACGCAAGGCCAGCGCCCCCCTGCGCTGCCAGCCCTGCCCTTCGGGCTCTCCCCAGCCTCGAGCCTTGCAGCCCTCACCCCACCCTGACGGGAGGCCAGGGGTCCGCGAGCCCCCCAGGCCAGTTGGCTGGCGGCAGCGGGGGCCCCTCATCTCCATCCTCTGCCTCCACCCTGACCTGGCGTAAGTGAGGGTCGGGGCGGCCTCGTGGGTGTCGGCGCCACCCTGCCCCAGCCGCAGCTGAGCCGGGCAGGACGGCCACGGGAAGCAGCCCCTCTTCAGCTGCCGCTGCCCGAGGACAAGCTGAGCTCCGGTGATGGCCGCTGGGCGTTGACTGGGCCTCAGGAAACGATGGAGCATTTGCAGAAAGTCACAGAGTAAGTTGTGCACCCGGAGTAGGAGATCTGGGTTCCGGTTCTGCTTCTGGCCCCCAGCATCCTTGGCACCTCACGGGGCCGCAGCTGACTCATCTGTGAAATGGGTCGAGCAGTCCCCGTGTTGCAAGACGGCCCCGAGGATGAGGAGAGGTGAACTCCGACCGCGCTGTTAAAACGGGACAGCATGGGCCGACCGGGAGGGGATGGTGCCAGGTGACAAGTCAGGATCTTCACTCGCTGGGGGGGTGGGGGATGGAAAGGGCCCGGGCCCTGTGACAGGTCGGGCCGCAGGGCGCTGGCAGCCTGAGTCCTGCTCGAGGCGGGACGCTGGATGCAGGATGACTGGAAAGGGATGGACTGTAGCCGGGACAAGACGGAGCGGACATCCGTGCCCCTGTTCCGCGCCCCACACGCAGCGCACCCCCATCCCTGCGCGGTGCAGAGCCAGCACCCTCGGGAGATGCAGGGAGTGGAGCACCGCACAGCAGCTAGAGGCTGGGGGAGCTGGGGGGTCCCATGGGGGTCACACCCACCCCCATCTGCCGCGTCCGGCCCGCACTGAGGTCCTAGAAAGTCGACAACACAGACAGCAACGGAGCAGACAAGTGCCAGCGGGAGCCGGAGGCCCCGCGGCCCGAAGACCCCGGTGCGGGGACGCAGGACAAGGCCGGGCGCTCGGGCGAGAGCCGGCTCTTCCACCGAACCTCACAGCAGGCGCTGCAGCCGCCCCTCCTGGCGGGCAGCGGAGAGCAAGGCCGGCCTCTCGGCGCCCGCCCGCAGCGGGTCACCGCGACCTCCCCCTCACGGTGCTATCAGCAAAGATAAGGTCGGAGCTGGGACCTTCCCTCCCCCAGCTCTCGGGGGACCCGCGCGCCCGGCATCAAGGAGGCCGGAGCAGCTGTAAGGAGGAGCCCCACCCCCTTTCAGTCGGGGAACGCGGGGTTCTCGCTCCACCGCAGTGGGGTCCCTCCCCCGACATGGGGGGGGTCAAGGCAGGCTGAATGGGGACCCTGCACGTCTCCCACTAAGCAGGCGGCATCTCTGCTGGCCGAGCGCTGTCCCACAAGCCTGCCGCTGCAGAGATGCTGACAGATGCGGACGCAGCCCCGGACCCAAGACGTCCCGGGTACCACGAGCGTCACGTGCGGGGTCAACACTACAACCGTCACAACCCGGATGAGAAGAGGCCGTCGGCAGCCACCGGCACCGAGACAGGTCTGCTGTGGGGTGACCCAACCAGCGCCTGAGAAGAGCTGTCCCAGGGGAGCTCCAGCATCAGCTCCCGACATGCCACACGGACGGCCGCGCAGCAACGGCCTCCAGAGAAACAGGAGATGTGAAAACTCATTGCACACAATTTTAGATCCGAAAACTGCAGTAACTAAAGGAACGTCTCGCAGGGTGGACGCAACAGTGGCCTGGGAGGACGGAGGATTGCTCAGCCATGAACTTGAAGAGAGCAACAGAATTTACTGTTCCTGGACAACACGGGGGGGGGACAGAGCCTCAGACTATAATGAGGCTGTGATGAGAGGTCATTACAGTGGAATAACTTTAAAGAGTCTTGTCACTGATCTCGCAGAAGGAAAGGGGGGGAAGAGTGCGCATCTGGAAAGGAATCTGAAGAAATAACTGAAAACTTCCCAAGATTCAAGAAGCTGAGTGAATCCCCACAACTGGATCAATTCAAAGAAATCTACCTCAATCCTTGTAGGGGCAAAGGGTTTGCATGAGAGTAGCATGCGTATCCAAAGCCATGGAGGCCGAGGAAAATGACACATTCTTCAAGAACTGTCAATGCAAGACCCCGAATCTAGAGGACGAACGTTTCTGAGGGAAAATGAAGAAAAATAGACCTTACAAGAATGGCTGGAGGAAGCTTGGGAAATAAAAAGGAAATCATAAAAGAAGGGATTCAGGGATGTTAGGAAGGAAAAGACAACACAATATAATGACATGGGAAAACGCATGGGCCTTCCATTATCTTGCCTTTTCTGGAAGAGGACTCATGGATGCTTTCCTCCCCTGCTTTGTGACTTTTTTCTGGTTTTGCCTGAATTGTCTCCAATGAGGACTTAAATTGGATCAAAGCAAACTGCTCCTAGAGAAAAGACAGGGGAGTGTCGTTGCCTTGAGGGAATCTAGGAGGGCTTCGTGAAAGAGGTGGCATTTGATGTGCCACCTGGTTGGACATGCCACGTTGCAGAAATGGTGTGAGGAAGATCACGAAGATGAGAAAGTAGAGACCAGGATGGAGTTGTCCAGCGTGAGCAGCTGGCAGTGCTGATGAAGATCCCGGGTGAGTGCCAACAATTCATAGAAGGGTTCCGGAAAGGTCTTCTGCATTGGCAGCCCCCCAGTCAAAGGCAAAGGGTGTGTGTGTGAGGTTTGCGGCCAGGGAGGCCTGGGGACAAGGGTGTTCCTACTGGGTGTGGCCCCCCGGGGCGTCGCTCCCAATGTGAGCAGGGTCCTCCCTTATCTGCCACCATTTCCTTCCTCTCCTGAGAGTGTGGCTGCGGTCTGGGGGAGGATGAAAAACAACTCAATTGTTCTCCCCATCTGCTCTCCCAGCACCACACACGTGCGCGCGTTCTCTGCTCTCCCCACCTCGCTCCACACAAGCGCGAGCAGCTCACAGACGCCTCAGCTCCCCCAGCACCTGTTGTGTGCATGTCTCACTGTGTGCGCATGCAGCTGTCTACACCTGGGTCTGCCCATGGCCGTGTATGCCCGTGGGTGCGTCTGTGGGTGCGTGCGTGTCTCTTGGCGCCTGAAGATGGTCTGGAAGAGGCGCTCACCAGAGGCGGATGCAGAGAGGTGAGGAAACGGAGTCGGGTGTAAGGTAAAGCGCCCGAAGGCCCACGTGGCGGGGCTGCCTCTCTCTTGTCCCACGAAGCCTCTTCGCTGGAGCTTGGTTCCACAAAAGGCTCTCGAGCAGCGCATTCAAGGCGCAGGCGTGTGTGGAGCTGGGCTGGTCCCGGCCTCGCTGCCAGCGCTCCGTTCTGCTGCGCGGCCGAGCCAGCCGCCAGCCCCAGCGCATCGCCCGGCACGGCCGCCGCTTCGGTGAGGCCGTGGGTACAGGCCGGGGAGCAATCGCAGGGCCCAGGGTTCCAGGTCAGCGCGGAGGGAAGGTGCCCTGAGGACCAAGACCTGAGCCCCCGGGGCAGGCGGAGCCTGGAGAACGCGCGTCACAGGCCGCCAACTGCAAGCCATTGCTCCGCTCGCTGCCCTGGGCCAGCGTGGAGGCTGGGGAACGCCCACTGGGTCCCTGGGAGGCTGATGTGGAGCTGCCCCAGCTTTCCCGAGGGTGGGCCGCTTCGGCCTGGATGCCAGCCGTGCCTGGGCGGGTGGGCAGTCTTGGACTGCCTGACCGGCCGGACCGGCACAACGCGGGGCCGGACTCCTTCTGGCTACAGGGGGGCAGTAAGGGCTGAGCCGGCAGGGCGCAGGGTCACGGCGGAGGACACTGTCATCTGTTCCTCGGGGACTCAGGGCTGTTGACCCTGGTTTGCAGGTGGCACGCGAGCCTAGAACGCTGGCTGCCAGCTGCGGGCACAGCGCAAAGGGCAGCATCACAGGTGGCCGGCCCAGGCCAGGGCTGTTGAAAGCAAACGGCGTCTGCTCTGACAAACGTCACCCGCACCCCCACCCGTGCGCTTTGCCAGCGACCTCTGGGTGCTGAGCTCACGGGGGCCGTTCCGCTCCTTCCCTGCATCCTCTGTGCTCCCTACCTGGCCTTCGCTCTGCAGAGCGGCAGTCCCGGAGCCCGCACGGAGCGCCAGCAGGCCACGTCCGGAACCAGGGCGGCGGCGGGCGTGTGGCCACCATGGTGGGCCTGCGTGCACCTCGAGGAACTTGGGGAGGGAGCCCGGCGTTTGCGTTCAGCAGGACCCCCACACCTGGGCGGGTGCTTCTGGCGCGGCCTCTCCTAGACTCTCCGCTTCAAGGGGCTCCGGCCCCCCAGAACCCGAGAATTTGCACTTCTCGGAGGCTGCACACGCACCTGGGAAGCGTGTCTCGGAGGACTAAGGCCGCGCTGACGGCAGCTCTCGGCGCCTTCCAGGGCGCGCCCACGGACAGTCGGGAAGAAGATGCCAAGGCTCCCAGTGACGGCGTGGGTCATGGACCAGCCCCTCCCAGCCCACCCGCCCCTGCCGCGCCGCGGCCCTGGCACCACAGAGCGCCCGGCCTGTGCGCCTTGGTCTCCCTCTTGCTGTTTGCGAGCCGCGGTGACAAGAGCCACCTCACAGCGCTTCTGGTGGCGCCGGAAGGCTTCGAGGCCCCATGTCATGGTGCTGCAGACACGCGACAGCGCAGGCCAGGGTTGGGGGCCAGGGAGGCGCAACTTCCCACGCTCCTCCACGAGGGGCGGGCCCACTGGCACTTGTGACTTTGCCGCCTTCTGTCTGGGGTTACTCAGACGCCCTGAAGATGGGGTGGCACCTGCAGTGGGAGGGGGGTCACCCAGGATCTGCCGGGGATACTGTGGGGTCCCCAAAGAGCAGAGCACGGAAAGCAGGAACACCCCAGGCCCTGGGGCTGCCTGCAGTGTGCCAGGACCATGCCTGGCAGTGCCGAAAGGGCAGTCCTGGCTGAGGACAGAGCAGAGGCATGGGGGTGCCCCCCAACTTTCCGGCTGCTCCCCCCAAGCACCCAGGCCCAGAGTCGGGAGAGTTACAAGCAGGTACGTCTGTCCTTGGCTCTGGCGAAGCCACCGCCATCGGCCACGCGGGCCGGGACGCCCCTGGCCATGGGCAGGTGGACCCTGGGTCCGCGCTCACAGTGTCTCGCGCCCCTCCCCCAGCTCTCGCACAGGCCAGGCACCGGCTCGCTGCCGCCCCTGGCCTCACTGGTCAGCGCTGTGTCTCGCACCGACTCGGGCCTCTTTGGCCGCCACCTCAGGCCCAGCAGGCTTGACGGCAGAGAAGAGTGAGCTGCTGGCAGCCGGGAACCTCCGGCTCCGCTGCGAGTTGTCACGGACCCGGTTCGGGCGGGCTTTGGCACCGGCTGCGACCCGTCCGTCTGTGATGCGGCGTCCGGTCTCCAGGGCTTCGGGGCGCAGCTGCTCGAAGGACACGACGGAGCAGAAAGAGCTGCTCGGCCACCCATTCCGTGGCCCGCCGGTGCCGTCCGGCCGAAGCTGGCTGTGGGCACTCAGGCCTGGGTGCCGGAGAGGGCATCGTGGCTGGCAAGGACCTGGCGCTCTGCCTGCCCTGCGCTTCTGGGGCAGCCGGTGATGGACGGCGAGTTCTGCCTGATCTGGGACCCGTGTAAACCTCCCCTCCGCTCGCGGCGGCCCCTTCCACCCACCCGGCAGCCCTCAGCCCTGCAAGCTGAGGGCCAGCCCTGCGTTAGCGGGTCCCGCAGCCCCGAGATGCGCAGGCCCCTCCCCGGCAGCCTCCTCTGTAAAGCGGGCGTCACAGTCACCACCGCCCAGGCCCCCAGGGGTCCCGCTGTGGCTCCAGCAAGTCACCAGGCCAACGGGCAGGATCCCAGCGCAGCGTCCGGCGGGGGCACGGGCTGAAGCGCCAGCTTCTTTCCCGCGAGTTTCCTCTGCCGCCGGCGCCCTGCTGGCTGGGAACAGCGCGCACCTGTGCTCTGAGTCTTCCTGAGCTCCGAAGTCTGGTGCGGGGTTCGCTGGGCTAAATCGGGGTGTCAGCGGGCTGCGTCCAGCGGGAAGCTCAGGGGAGCGTCCACCTTGCCCTTTGCAGCCTGTGCTCTGCCCTCATCCCTCCAGCACTCGCCGCCATTAGCCGCGCCTGCCCCCAACTCTGCTCACTTCTAAGAACCCTCGCCATCAGGTTCGGGGCCGCGCCATCCGGGGACTCCCCGCCTTAGAGCCCAGCTTTCCTCCCGCCGGCAAAGTCCGTCTCGTGGCGGAAGCTGCTGGGAATTAGCATGCCGCTCTCTCGGGAGGGCGGGCTTGTCCTGCCAATGGTCCCCGCGCCCCTCGCCGTGTCCCCCAACGTGACTGCGGGGCCCCCACCCCTTCCCAGGGCGGTCAGGAGCCAGCCCCGGCGCTCGGAGCCGCAGGGGCCCTCGGGGTCCCCCATCCCACCAGCTCTGTCCATCCCATCGCCCTGGCCGGCAGGTAGCCCCGGAAGGAGAGACACAGGCGGTCACGTTCAGTCCTGGGCGGAGCCTGCGCAGTCGGCTGCACCAGGCACATCGGAGCGGGCGGCGGGCGGGCGCGACTTGCGGGCGCGACCTGCGTGCGCACAGCCTCCTCGGAGCTGGCTCAAGGGACACGACCAGAGAGGACCGCGGCCAGCTTGTGCGTGCTGGCCTACGGGCCCTGCTCCTCAGAAGCCCCGCCCCCTCCTCACAAGGGCAGCAACTGTTTCATCTGCTTTTCAGCATGTTCCTAGGACGGGGAGACTGAGGCGCAGAGAGGGGGGCGGCCTTACCCTAAACCACACAGGGGAGGAGCTGGCATCAGTCCGGGCACGCTTGCTCCCGCTCGAGTCATCCTCCCCATCGGCCTCCTGAGGAGCAGGCCTGGGACTGCCCCGCGGGGGCCCCATCCTCTCCACCTCCCAGCACCCCCATGTCTCCGCTCCAGGGAGACAGGCTGACAGAGGGCACGAGCCCCGCCCGCCCCCTTGCTGTGCCTCCCCCAGCTGCTCCCCGACCTGCAGCCCCCCGATGGCCTCTGGTGTCTCCAGGCATCGTCACGATCCCCCTGGGCCACTCAACCCAGGAGTCGGGCTGCAAGGCCCAAGTAAGGACTCACACTTGCAAATCACACGTACACACCCGGTCATGCACCATGACACACACGTGCACACATGCTCATATACTCACACAGTGCACGTTCACATCCATGTGCACACACCACACATTCCTCTGCTCACAGTCATAAATAACCTCACCCGCACACACCCCCACTCTGCTCGCCCCGGCCTGGCCGCCCCAGCGCTCCAGCCACTGTTTCCTCTGCCCGCCACCACGTCCCCTTCTCTGGCGCCGTGGGCGGGACCAGTGATGATGGGCAGTGCAGGCCGAGATAAAGAAGGGCCTCTGAACACCCTCCCCCCCCAGAGACCGCCATCCCATTGTGGAGGCTCTGTTCCAGCCGGGAGCCTTTTGACGGCGTCGTGGGGAGCAGAGGGAGCCGGGGCGCTGGAGAAGCGGGGGCCAGCACACACAAGCTCCAAGGAGGCTGTGCGCATGAGTTAGTACATGCATGTGCACGTCACCACAGGCCGTGCGCACGGGTGTACCCATGTTTGCATGTGTACACATGTGCACGCGCTGTGTGCACGTGTCTGTGCTAAGCGCACGCGCACCTTGTGTTCATCAGCTTGGGCTAGGATGACGTGCCCGGACCAGGTGGCTCCAGCCACGCGTGCTTCCCACAGCTGGAAGTGCGAGACCGAGGCGCCAGCAGATTCGCTCCCTGGGCTCCCCCTCGCTGCCTGGGGGGCAGGCAGAGGCCTTCTCACCGTGACCTCACGAGGTGGACGTGGGGCGCTCCGGGTTCTCCTTGCTATCTTACCAGGACGCTGATCCCACGGGGACGGGCCCCCTCCGCAGCTCAGTAAAATATAATCCCCCCGAAGGGTCCATCTCTTAAGATCGTCACTTGCGGGGTTCAGCCTATGAATTTGGGGGACTTAGCTATTCAGTCCGCAACTGCCCATGTGCGCACGTGCCTGCATCCTCACGCGAGTCTTCCCGCGTGTCCACAAGTGCATTCTCTGTGTGAGCACTACATACGTGTGGAGGGGAGCGCCTGTGGCGCCAGGAGCTCTGTACTGCCCTTCACAAGCACAACGCTCCAGCCACCATCTTGTGTGGGTGTCAGGATAGTAAACAGGAACAAGGCTGAAGGCCCCCCAGGACCTATGGAGGCTGCCAGGCCCTGTCAGCCTGGGCTTAGCATCCTCCTGCTCCCCCCACCCCGATGCCCTACGGGCCTGCATCTGCACATGGGCTTAGTCACTGCCTCGCCTGAGTTCCCACAGTGCTTTGCACACACCGCTCTGAGAGCACTTGCCAAGTGGTACTTTAGGTATTTCTGTCTCCACAGTTACCGAGGCTGGGGCTGGCACTGGTCCACGTCGCCATGTCCAGCGCCCACTTGTTGAGCGGCTGACGATGCCTCCTGCTGTCCCGTGAAGACCCGGGACCCGGGGCCAGGTGTCGCGGCTCCTTGGTGAGGCCCTCCGGCCGCTGACAGCGCCGTACCCTGCTGTCCGCTAGGCCAGCCCACCCACCGGGCGCAGGCGCATCCACGCTGAGCGCGGGAGTGGGCGCCTCCGTGTCGCCCGACGGAGCCCCTCCCCACCTCGGCCAGAGCTCAACCATGACCCAAAGAGCGCGACGGGGACACTGAGGCCCCAAAGGACAGGACCTGGCCAGGGTGTCCAGCGGGGTAGGGACAGCTGAGCCGCCTCTGGGGTGAGCCCAGGCCACAGCCCTGTCCCGCTGCCAGGGCACCAAGGCCACTGGCACTTCCCTTCCTGCCAGGCACATGGGCAGCGAACACACAGGGCAGCCAGGCCCGAGGTTCTGCAAGCGCAGCGGCCGCCCAGGGCCCTGCAGCCTCCCCGGCGAGGCTCAGGAGCGCTGCCAGCCACACCCTGGTTTCTTCGCACTGAATCAGCAGGACTGGCGTGGCCAGTCACTCCCGCCTCCTCGAAGGCCTCGCGCCGCGCAGCCTGTGGCGGGCAGCGGGCAGCGGTGCCCCCCGCACCCCTGGCACCGCTGTGCCTGCGCGCTGCTGATGTCTGCAAACGCAGGGACCCCCCCACATGCCCAGGGCCGGGCCGGGCGCCCCCCACGGCCCCAGCTAAACCCCAGCCAGGGGCAGCGGGAGCAGAAGGGGTGGGGCGGGCGGGGGGCGGGGGCAGGAGTCGCTGGTGGTTTTATTCCTTTTGCTTGGTGATGACGGGTGCGGGGCCCACGCATGTGTTGAACACGTAACAGGGAGCTGGGCGACACGGCAGAAATGTATTTTCTAGCGCACAGTCGCTGCGGCCCCGGACCCGGCCGCCTCTCTCCAGGTCCGGCCAATTAGCGGGATAGTGCAGGCAGCCGCCGGCTTAAGGGGTCTAATCCCAGTCGGGTGCAATGAGCGGGCGCGATTGTGTTTCGGGGCGCCCATTACCTGGAAACTGCAAAGTGCGCGATTTCAGGAACGCAGTTGCGCGCAAGATGTGGGCCGCCTCCCTCTCCGCCCCCCTCTTGGCCCCGCCCCCGGCCCCGCCACAACTGAGCCCACCCCGCCCGAGTGTTAGGGGCGGGCTTGCTGGGTCCCGGGCTTCCTGGGTGCCGGGGCGCAGCCATCGGGATCTCCAGTGGCACGTGGGGTGCCCTCAGCTGCGGCGCGGGGCTGCGGCGCCAGCCGGGAATGCCCACTGTGGACACCGTCGCCTGGCGGCGGCCGCAGACACACACGGACCCACACGGACCCGCACCAGGGGCGCGCGGTCAGCCACTCTCAGAAGCGTACGTCGCAGGAAGTCGCCCTCGTGCCGGGCGTGGTGCTGGCGGCTGGGGCGAGGGGGCAGGACTCCCGGGGGCTCAGCGCGGCCTGGCGGGATGAAGGCTCCCGGCGTCGGCCGTCGGGCACCGTGTGGCCAGGGGCCCCCACTTTCTCATCTGTACAGTGGAAACTGCAGGCCCCCCCGTCGCAGGCCTGTTGGGAGGTGGACGCTCGATGGGTCTTCAGGGGGTTCGTCCTTCCGTTATTAGCCCTGTGAGCAGCACCTGCGCCGTTGCGCCGCCCCGACTGTCCACGAGCTGGGCCCAGCGGGAGCGCGCATGCGCGAGTGCGCTCACCTGGGCCTGGGAGGCGGCGTCACCGCGGGGTGAGAGAGCGCCATGTGTGGAGAGAATGCTGGTGAGGGAGCCCTCGGAGAACAGGTAAAGGTTCCTGGGGAACTAAGGCGCTCGCTTGCCTCCATGGCCCCGGCCTGGCTCCGCCCTGCCTGCTGTGCTGGAGCTGCTAGAACCAATCAAGAGCCTACCAGGAGCCTGGTGCCTGCGCTCCGGTGGGCGTCACGCACAGGACGGTTGCCTGCGTGAGGCTTCTGGGCGGCGAGGCCTCTCGGTGACCCGCGGCCCGAGCTTGAGGGGCCCCTCCAGCCTCGGCGGCTCCTTTCCACTCTGCTTCTGCTCAGCCTGAGAACCCGGTTGCCAGGACCAGCACTGCCCACAGTGCCAAGGCTGCCTGCCGGGGGAGGGCCGCCCTGTCTCTGGAGCTGAGCGGCCCAAGGCTGGCGCGGCCTTCCATCCCGGGGTGGGGGCAGGTAGCGTCCACCCAGGGCAGCTCAGGACCCTGCGAGGCCTCCAGCTCTGAGCTGGCTCGGCGGCCCCAGGGAGGCTGTGCAGGTGAGCCAGGCCCAAACTGCGGGGGGGGGGGGGGGAACGGGAACCAGGCCCCAGGCCCCAGGAGTGGGGCTGGCCCCGAGGCCCTGGTACAGGGTCCAGGCTTCTTACAGCTTTGGCTGGGTGAAACACTGCTACGCGGACCTGGTGGCCATGGAGACACAGTGAGGAGGAGGGCGCAGGGGGGAGGCGGGGGGGGGGGGGAGCAGGAGGCGGTCACTCCTTTGGCACCTGGCACTGGCTCGCCAGGCCCCGCCCCCCGCTCCGGAGCTGGGGTCCGGCTACAGTTTCATCGTTTCACTCCTTGTCTTCACTGCAAAGCAAGATGATGTTTCCAAGGCTAAAGGACTCTTAAAGTCCCCCAGCGGCTCAGGGACGAGCTGCCGTGACGCTGTGATGGTGTGGACGCGCCATAGTCCCCGAGGCTCTGGCCTCCTGGCCCACCCCGTTGGGGCGTCACGCAGGAGGTGGCCGAGGGCCGTCCCGGCAGCAGCGGGCTGCCGCGTGCATGGCAGGACTGGGGCGCGGCTGTGCCCTGGGGACAGGGCAGCAAGGCAGGCCTCGAGAGACGCGTTCGGGTGGCAGCGAGGGAGCCGGTGCTGTCGTGGGAGCGTGGCAGAGCCGCAGGGACTCCTGAGAGTCCAGGGGCGGAGTCAGCGTGAGCCACACCCCCACCCCGCAGACAGGCTCGGGCAGAGGCTTGGCATCAGGCGGCCGTGAGCGCCGCAGCGATGTTTCAGAGGTGAGCAAACAGGCAGTGAGAGCGGAGCGAGAGGGGCCGTACATGACCTTGACTCTGGTGGGCCTGAGAGGTGCCACACGCACCTGGAGATGCCCCCGGCCCAGCCAGCCTCGCCTTCTGTGACGCTCCGAAGCACGCAGTGTGCCCTGCGGCGCTGGGGCCACTCAGCGCCCATCCTCGTCCCTCGGAAGCCCCCAGAGCAGCGGAGCGCGGTGGCTCCCTGGCACCTGGGGCAGCGCAACACATGCGCGCCATCCCCTGACAGCCAGGGACGGCGGGCAGGTGTCCTTGTCCCAGACACAGGCTCTCGCGCGGAGCAGCCCAAAGTGGCGGCCCCGGCTCCAGCACCCCCAGCCCGGCCAGGGCGCTGCTGCCCCCACTGTGCCCCTTTGGGGCCCTCGAGCTCCAGGCCGGGTCCAGGTATCAGAAGCCCAGGCCAAGCGGGCTACGCGCTGCGCGTGGGCCCAGGGAGAGTTGGTCAGCTGCCGGGTGCTGCTGGCTGGGCCTTCTCGCCCTCTGGGCCGAGCCCGTTCTGGCCCTGGGCAGGACAAGAGGCAGGCAGGGCAGGCTCTTGTCACCGGCCAGGCTCATTGGGAGGGTGGCGGCGATGACAGTCCACTGAGAAAGGCAAGGGGAGGGCGGCAGGGAGATGCAGGGGGGGCCTGAGCCGGGGAAGCAGGGCACGGGGTGCCCACGGCCTGGTTCCGGCCATGAAATGTTGCGTGTGACAGTGCCCGCCCCGTTGGCAGCTGCTGGGGCCCCTCACAGCCCTAGAAAGTGGTGCCCGCCTTGGGGTTCCCTGCATCTTGTGCAGCTCTGTGCCGGAGGGCAGTGGGGCACTGGTGCCCCCCCCCCACTGCAGCGCGTGAGGAATGGGCAGATGAGTGGAGCAGTGGAAGGGCCAGGGAGGCGCTGGGCTCCACACAGCCCCAGGCCCACCCGGGGAGCCCTGCCTCTACTGGCTGCCAAGGGCACCCAAGACGGGAGCGAGAACTCGGATGCTAGGCCCAGGCCAAGCGGCCGCCTCGGCTCGCCGTGGGCCAGGACAGCCTTCCAGGGCGCCACCTGCGCTCCAGACCCGCAGAGCTGAGCCCGAGGATCAGCCCCCGGGGCTCCAAGAGGGGGAGCCGAGGCCAGCGGCACAGGCATCTGCCCGGAGGATGAGCTGCTGCGAGAGCGGGGGCTCCGAGCACGCACGTGCCCTGCTCCCCGGAATCCTGGCATTTCTGTGATGGGGGAGTGTGCGGCAAGTATGTGGGGGAGCCGGGAAGAATGCCGCCCCCTCCCAGCCAACCCCGGAGAGCGCGCCTGCTGTCCTGTTCAGCTGTCCCAGCTGACCTGCGCCGGCTCGGGTGACAGCCGTGCCAGTGCGCAGGCGAGCGAGTGAGGGGGACGAGAAGGGATCTCTGCGGCTGCGTCTCCTCAGGTCCCCGAGCCTCTGCAACTGCATTTGTCCTGCCCGTGGCCGCCCCTGGTCGTTAGCCATAGCCGGCTCGGCTCTTCACACCCAAGTCCAGAAAATGGCCCTCGATAGAACCTTCTGGAGCACCTCTATGGCTGCCTGAAAAGGAGAGGGAAGCAGCTTTAAGATAGGGGTCCCTAAGCATCATTCTGGCCGTCTCTCTTATCACACAGGGGAGTCGGTGAAGCCAGAGAGAGCGGGCCTCTGCCAAAGTCACCATGTCCAGACCCAAGGGACAACCCCCTCTTCAGGCCCACAGCCCTGGCCTCCCCGGAGCTCGGATCCCAGGGTGCGGGCAGCCTGCGGTAAAGCCCACAGCCAGCCTGGAAGGTGCTGGCGGGTCTTCCGCTGCGGCCCACCCATTGGGGGGATCTGCCACCCACGGTCCTGACTTGGGGTCCACGTGGGACATGCACCGTGCCTGCAGCTTCTGACTTCAGGATGGTTCCTGAGCTGAGGCGAGGTCCAGACTGGTGAGGGTCAGAGGCCCCCAGCAGGCCCGAGCGTCGCTGCCCAGGAAACAACAGACACTCAGGCCAGCAAAGCCCCGAAGGCCTGGAGGGACTGAGGTTCCGCCACCCCGGAGGGAGCACCTTGTGTCTGTGTGGGACGGTGGGGAACAGGGCGAATGTCTGCGCTCAGCCTGAGGCTGCAGCTGGCTTTGGGTCTCGGCCCCCAAGGCCTGACTTGAGACCATGACTTTGGGTCAGCAGGCGGCCACAGCCTGGCCACACTTATCTGTCACTGGGAACTTGGGAAGCAGCCCAACAGTCGATGACAGGTGTCACCTCAGTGAGGCCAGTGGCCGGTGTTTGGTCAAAGCCCAGACCAGATGTTTCCAGGTGTGATCGGTGTTTGCATCCATTGACTTGAACTGACGCGGGGCCTCCATTATACGGTGAGCCGCACCCAATCAGTTGAAGGCAGGAATAGAATAAAGACCGAATTTTCATAAAAATACACAAAGGCACGCAGCCTCCAGACTGCGACGTGAACCCCTGCCGAGTTCCCAGACTGTAGCCGGCAGAGCGGAACGTGGGCTCCTGCCTGAGCGTCAGCCTCACGAACCCAGGCCAGCCGCCCACACCCGCGTGGGAGCCCACTCATGTCTCTCTAGGGATCTGGCTCCGTTTCTCCGGGGCCCCCTGCCTGGTACACGGAGAGGTGGGAGGGCACCGGGTGTGAGGAAGGACTTCCAGGGATGGGGTGATGCGCACCGGGCATCTCGGCCTGGGGCGGGTGGGGACTGGAGGTGGGCTGGTGCTCCGGGCAATTACGGTGGAAAAGCTCAGCTTGCACGCTTGCCCCCCACTGCACCCCAAAGGAAGCGCGCATGCCCAGCAGAAGGCTCCAGCTTGCCAAATCGCACAAAGCGGTTTCCGACCCAAGCGTGGCCGACAGTTTGCACTGAATCCCCCGGGACTTTAAAGAGGTGCGGAGCGCGGCCCCCTCCTGACGGTTCAGTGGTTGACATCCCCGAGAGCCGCCCTGCCCCCCTGACCCCACCTCTCCCAGCCCTTTTCGATCCCAGCATCCGTTTTCCTTAGGCGCGCCTGTTGCCTTCTGGGAAAATCCGTGTTCCATCAAGGACATCTCTGGAGATGTTGGGCTCGATGGCCTTTCGTTGGCCGTCAGCGCCCACAGGTTGGCTCTTTCCCCAGGACACGCAGACCTGCTTGCTTCGCGCGGGCTTGTCACCGCTCACGGGATGTTCGCACGCGCACGCCGGATGCTGCCGAGCCGCTCTCTGTGGCCACAACACCCTTGGCTGCGCCCCAGGACTTGGCAGCGGCAGCCATTCGCTGTCCGGCTCGGACGCCGACTGTAGACGCACGGGGCACTGATGCCTCCCAGCTCTGTGCGCACAGCGGGGGGGGGGTGCCCCCCAGGAAGAGGGACCTCCTGCTGCAGGAGGCAGGCGTGGAGGTTCTGGGCGGTCGGGGGTCGTGGAGCTCCGCGCGCAGCCGAGGGAAGCGCAGACGCAGCTTTCCACATCCGAGCCCCAGGCTCTCGTCCCTGGAGCCTCCCTGGGCTTCTGAAGGTGTGAGCACGAGGCTTCGGAAGCCGCGGGCTGATCTTGGGGTTCCTGGCAGGATTTGCCTCGGGCCTCCGGGGGGGGTGTGTACAGGTGTCTTCGGGGCCCAGCTGTTGGCCGGGGTGCCCGGGCGAGCCAGGGCCTCCAGAGCCCATTCCAAAGGCTCCCCGAGACAAGCTCCCCGAGACAGGCCCCCCC